>AYEL01083283.1:0-85355 GCA_000484575.1 Olivierus martensii | reverse complement strand
TTTTTTTTATTCAATTTGCTATTAAAGCAAAATTCTCAGTTTCAGGAATATTTTTAAGTTATACTTAACTATTATATATACAGTATGATAAACGATTTGGCTCCCTTTATCAAAATATATAGCCCTAAAAAGGGCTGTTTTATTGTTTGAAATTGTTCCGAACGTTTACAGCAAATTTTCGACATCAAATAAATCCGTGTCAGATTCAGTTGACTCGGCCTCTTCAGTTAATCGCAGAAATTATTTCTTTAACACTTGTGTTGTAAAAGATATTAAAATCTATTTATTAAAAAGATATTTTAATATCGTTTACAACACAAGTGTTAAAGAAATAATTTCTGCGATTAACTGAAGAGGACCGTTTGAGGTCGAAATGCATCTTAATAAATGCAGAAATTATTTGTGAAAGAAAGTGTAATATTTAATTATTTGTTAAAGAAATTATATGTCAAGATTTAAAATTATATATTAATTTATGTTTTGAAAATTTGGTAATTGTGTATATTAATGTAAAATTTTTAAGAAAACTTTTTTTAGAGGTTGAAATAATAAATAGTTTTTTGGAAATTATGCTTTAACTAGAAATTACCCGCTCATATAAATGAGCGGAAATATATTACTGTATTGTGATTGAATCTTATAAACTTTATATAACAACATAGTGTACAATAATAGCTTATATAGTAAATAAATTTGCAAGATATTTTATTATGCATTAGTTTAAATGTGTAGTAATTTTGATAATAAACAGAAATGCCATAAATATAATAAACACACATATTGAAATGTTTAATGAAGTATATAATCAATATTATTTGTATACACAGCTGTATTATTATTAAGTTTTCCTTGTGTTGTTGTTTCTATAACCTGTATTCTTATGTCATCGAAAGATTTTACTCTAGAAAAACAAACATATAGCTGACCATGAGTAAAAACAGGTGATGGCAGGAAAACTCCTATTTTATCAAATGTTTGACCTTGTGATTTGTTAATGGTCATAGCAAATGATAAAGGAATAGGAAATTGACGACATTTCAAAATAAATGGCATAGTTGGATCGGATGGAGTCAATTCTATTCTGGGAATCAACAGTTTCTTCCCTTTGAATTCTCCAATAATTATTTCTGCTTGAATAGAATTATTGTGCATTTCTTTTACAATCATCCGTGTTCCATTGACCAAACCATTCTTTGCATCCAGATTTCTAATTAACATTACTATAGCATTTTTCTTTAATATTAATTTATGTGGAGGCAAACCAGATGGATTTAAGCTGTTGAGGAATTCAGTAGGATAAAGCTGTTCGTGATCAGATTGAATTATTGAATCAACACTATAATAAGTTTTAGAATTCCCAATAATAATATCAGAAACAATTTTATTATTTATATTGAAACAATCCTCATTTTTTGGGCAAAGTATAGCACGATTGTAAAACAGATGAACATTTTTTTCTTCAATGCATTGGTCATAAATAAAGGAAACAATATCGTTATTATAAATACATTGTGATGGTAGCTCAATAGTAGTAGGAGATATATGTTCATGTATATGAATTGTATTATTTCCCAACTGTAGTAGCCATTTACTAAATGTGATATCTTGCTGTGCTCTTATATTTTTGGTAAGTTTACATTGTTTTATAGTTGACCATAAAGGGGAATTTTTAACTGTTTGTTCACAAATAGTGACTCGATAGCCATTACGAACAACAGGCAAAATTTGTCGAAAATCTCCTCCAAATAAAATGCACTTTCCACCAAATGTTTGTGCAGACTGCATTATATCTTTGAGAAGACGATCGAATACATTAAGAGCAGCTTTCGGTACCATAGATATTTCATCCCAAATAATTAGGGCCGCTTTACGTAAAATATTCTGCTTGTGCGGAATTTGGTCGCATACTGGAAACAGATGTTTCGAGTAATGGAACAGGAAACTTAAAAGCAGAGTGTGCAGTACGGCCACCTTCTATTAAATTAGCAGCAATTCCAGTCCACGCAACAGGTATAACTATTTTGTTTTCTCCACGAAGTATATGAGAGATACATTTATAAACAAATGTTTTTCCAGTGCCCCCAGGTCCATCCACATAAAAGGAAGAGGCATGACCTGATCTTATACATTCTAATAATTCATCTACTATTTTTTTCTGTTCATTATTTAAAGCATTATAATATGATTTTCCTTTTTTCATTTGTTGTTGCTGATCATATAAGGTAGCAGAGTATATATCTATGTTTGGCACTGGAAGATTTAAAATAATGCAATTCATGCCATGTAACTTTAGAACACTTTCAATGTCATTTAACGCTAAATTGTAGCTTATATCTTCAGCATTATGCTGTCTATAGTCTTCAGATAAAGTCTTGAAATGTGTCCATAATTGCATAACATTTGTAGGAGAACAGAATACACAAATATATGCAAATAAGCTTCGAAGTTGTTGAGGCATTTTAAACATAGAAGCTTCTTCGAGACAATTCTTCCATTCATCATTATCTTCCACCAATTTTAGTTGTTTAGCAGCAGATAAGAATGTAGGACATAATTCACCATTTACAGTTCTTAAGTCTTCAAACGACTTAGCCCCTTTTACATGCAGTAATAAAATTCTAAGAAAAAATCGTTCACGATCAGCAGGATTTACAGTATACATCCTCCCTAGGCATTTACTGAACTTCTTCCTTCTTTGCCATTTGTTGTTATTCCAAGTATAGTGTTCTGGAATATAATTATAATGAATACTTCTCGCAAATGGATCTCTATGATTTAAATCAAACCATGCTGTTAATTTAGTGTTTCTGCCGTTGTTTTCAATAGCCTGTCGTTCCTGTCCAGATCTGAAATAAAGTAACTGCTCCTGGGGTAAATGAACAGGTAGTCTTTCTATTGCATGTGATCTTTTATGCATATAACGCTCATGAAGACGCCAAACAGCTTCTGGAGAACTTACATATCGCATATCTAAATGTGCATTCACTTCATCCACTGTAGCAATATTTATATTTCCATCTTTATTTACTTTTAAAGCAACACAGTCATATCCTTTATACACATACTTGAAAATGTACTTTATACTTTTTATAGAAGAGCATATTTCAACATTTATATGTGCATTAAATTTCAATGTTAGATATGGATTGAATGGAACCACCCATCGATTATCAACTTGCTGATTTTTGATAATCACATTATGGCCATCATCTCTTCTTTTATATAATGGATAGCCATCTACATTAGCTAAAGTTTTTTCTATAAATTGTTTTGGATATCCTTTTGTACATACACCGTTATCCATGCATGGAGATGTAGGGTTTAAAACACCGCAAGGACCATGGATCATGCATCTTGTAACAATCTCATATAGCCTAGGATTTTTGTCTTTATCAGGTAATTCTGCCGATACAACAGAATCAATATCTTCAATTTGGCGGATTTTGTCTTCTTCTTTTAAAATAATTAGAATATGTGAATGAGGTAGTCCTCTTTTTTGAAATTCAATGGCATGAACATGTCCTTTAACTACACCAAAAATATGTCTATCATTTAGATCATGCATTAGTTCTTGTAATTTCAGATAAAATACTCTTGCAATTAAATCAGGACGATTTTCAGCTCTCTGATAGGATGGAAGATTATCAGTAATTTCACACCATTTTGGATTTGCTGTAAATGTTATAAACAGATCAGGCTTCCCAAATCTTGCTACAATACTCATTGCATCCTGATAGTTTTGAAGCATGTTTCTCGGACTCCCAATAAATGTCGATGGCAACACTACTGGTATTCCGGCAGAGATTCCACGCTGTTCAGCCTCATTATGGAGAAAGTCCATCAATCCTTTGTATGTTTCTGCTCGAATTTCTTTTTGATGGGACCGAATGTATGCAACCCGAGCACTTTCAACCTTAACATATGCATTAACAATATACTGCTGGAAAAGTTTACCGGAACTATGCAACAGACTGAAATCATCACGAATTGCTAAACGATAGCAATAGTATTGTAGCTGTGTTGTGGCATTACGTATAGCTGTAGCATGTACTGAATCAAGTGCCATTCCAGGTCTCCATGTGGAATCACCATAAGGAAACAACAATGGATATGCCATTGGATCAGAATGTGGATTGAGGGAAGACATAGTTGTCATAGGATGATTTTCACTCTCGGAATGAATAACAAATGCAATTTTGCTTGGAGGAGCACCATCTTCGCTTATAAATACAGCTGCTATTTCACTTGCTGTTGCACGATTGTATGGCGTTTATCAAATGCATTATTTTCAGTGAACATAAGCTGATATGTAGGTATATCAGAAGAAAGTACTCCTTTCATTTTCATTTCAACATTCACCATATGATGAAATAGCTTTGCATATGGATTTATATTCTCAAGCAATTTCATTAGATCAGCCATTAAATCTTTTCTGCAGTTTTTATTTGATTTATGATTCGATTAATTAATGATTTATGATTCGATTAATTATTGGTGCACTCGAACACCACCATATAGCCACGAGTGTAAATGAATGGAAAAATTTCAGTTCACCCACCAAGATAAGAGGAGATATACGTGTATATAGTAGATGTAAAGTTTATGAACATATTTATAATAGGAATTCAAGCGGAAACCTTTCGACTATTACTTACTAACGGAACATTTTAACGAAAACCATACAGAGGAAACAAATTCAACCGAAGGATGAACAACAACTTTAAATAAATAAGGGAGACCGTGGTAAGATAACGACCTTAAGATATTTATCTAATTATTAGTGAAATCATTTCATAGATTGAAAGGAAATTTTCTTATATTATTTTTTCAAGACAGGCGAATATAATGCTATGTTAGGAAAGTGATATGTCAAATGCTTATGGAGAGAAAAAAATATATATTTAGACATGTCTCAAGAATTCATCTTACTCCCAGGCCGGGGTAAAATGACGAACTTGTTGTTTTTAGCAATAATCACAAATAAAAGCACTGCATCCTTCATAATTGAGCAATCTTCGTGCCATCATTCCTTATATTGGTACACATTACGTGTTCTTAATTAGAATTTCTGCATTGACAAGAATAATCTTAACCAATCTTTACCAGCTTTCTTTATTTTCTGGTTAAATCTATGTAGTATGTTGTAATATATTATGATATAAGAAAAAAAATCGGGAGCTCTCTGCGTCAATTTTGGTAGAGTTTGATGACGAGCATCTTGGATAACGATTCGTCATCATATCTCCGCCATCTTTCCCCGGTTAACCACTTTTATGAACTCTACTTTTATGCGAGAATCTAAACATCTCAAGATAACCTTGCTTTCAATAATAGAAACTAAATGGACACACTCACACATACAGTACTTCATAAATTTTAAATATATGATTGTGTTTACGTTAAACTGTATCTTAATTAAAGAGAAATTTATATAGAGCTGTAGAAATCAATTGTCATCTTCGACCGCTCTCTTTCATCTGGAACTTACTGGATAGGCATAGCAGCTTATAGTACATGATGTCTGAATCCTCATAAATGAACAGTTTCCGAATTATATCAAATTTGTCATCTTACCACGGTTTCCCCTATATCAAAATAAATGAATTTTTAATATTCTTTTAAATCTCACAATAAATCCCAATAATTTAAAACTCGTTAATAATCATTGTTTTATTAAGATTGAAGTATAATACAGTATTTTTATAGCAAGCGTTATAATTTAGAATAATATAGTTTTCATTATTTTTTAAATTAAAAGCAATATTAAATATCTATATTTATGTATATATGCATTTTTACCAGGATAATATGTGTATTCATTAGTTATGGACTAGCTTTCAATGCCGACGAAATCGGAGGGAGCATATATTTACTATACACAATATTTGCACTAACAGGCTTCATCACTTCAATAATTATTCCCATTCTGCTGAGTCGTATTGGAAGAAAACTCACTATAATAATATCATTCGTACTTACTGGAATATTCTCTTTGACTATCATTGCAGTTCCAAGTGGTAAATAAATATTTACAGTTTTTACTAAAATTAAATGTTTTAGACTATTTTTAAAAAATAAAATATGATATTTGAAAGATAATTATAGTTTTCCTTTAAATGTTTGTTATTACTTAACAAATTTTTTTCGTTTTATTTTATTCATATTGGTAAATACATTCATTATCAAAAATTTCTTTCTATATAATGGAAAATTCAAGAAGTTTCGAATTTATGAATTTTTATTTGTATTTTAAATATCAAAAAAATTGAAAATGTGAACATTAATTTCGATAAATAAATGCAAAACATTCATAAAAAAAGCACTTAAAACTATGATTTTCGGCTACGAAATCGAAAAAATCAAAATGGCGAAAAGTGGAAGTACGGTATGCTTTAGCCTCCTTTGTTTTACAAATAAATGGCAAATCATGCAAAGAACTTTCATTCCCGAGTTGTTCCTAAGCCATTATTCACTGCATTAAAATTGATCTAAATTATTTATCGATGATCATGGCCAAGATTAAAAATTCCTTAATATTTGTATTAAAGGATTTTTAATCTTGGCCATGATCATCGATAAATGATTCAGATGGATCTTGGCCATGATCATAATGACAAAATAATTATTTATATCATAAGTCATCATAATTTGCTTGATTTTAAAGGCCTTATTTTCATTTATATAGATAGATAAATCATTGTTTAATCACATACTATCGATTTTGCTGAATTTTATTTAATTTTATTATAATCAAATTTTATGTCGAGAATTAAAATCCTCGTTATAACATTGTTTTGGGAAATTAACTCAGTTTACGAGTTTTTAATTTACTAGCCCACTTCACGAAAGAATCAACTCATAAAGTTGGAAAATTCCTTTATTAATAATAATATTGTCTGATATAATTTGCTTCTAACTTTCCATAATTGAAGTGATTTTTTTACATACTCAATATTTATCATCATTGCACTATCATTCAATTTTTTAATTAAATTTTCGTTTAGATATGATTTGGTTCCGAGTGCTTTTACTAGTTCTTACCAAATTCATAGCAAAAATTTTATTGAGAACAATTTATATATATACTACTGAGGCATATCCAACTGTAGTTCGAAATATTGGTATTGGATCTTGTATGGCTATTGCAAGAATTGGATCTGTTTTCTCCCCTTTCCTAAAAGAATCTATAAGTCGAAATGTATTTTCTTTTTGTTATATATATTATTTAATAAATAAACAAATATATAAATTTAAAACCTGTATATTTTTAGAGTGAGAAGTATCATTGGAGAATGCCATTCATCATAATAGGCATCACGGCCATTGCATCATCATTCTTAATCTTGCCATTATCTGAAACTAGAAATACTCGTTTGAAGGATGTGATGGATGAAGTTCAAAAGTAAGATTTATAATTTTATAAAAGGAAATATAAGAAAGATAATATTGTAACGTAAATAAGCAAACAATATACAGTAAATATTGGTAAAACAAAAACAAACAAGATAATATGTTAATTTTCTTCATTTTCCAGGCTTCCCAAATCTTGTTACAATACTCATTGCATCCTGATAGTTTTGAAGCATGTTTCTCATAACATATGCATTAACAATATACTGCTTGGAAAAGTTCTGTTATTGAAATATTCTTATTATAAATTATTACAAAATTTCACATCGAATTTGATTTTTTAGTACTTCTTATCGTGTTTTTGATTGTTAATTATGAAAACTGTTTATTTTATATTACTAGCATAAAAAATTAAACATGGTGGGCATGTTTGTGTACATCACAGATATACCAAAAACTCTGACGGAATCTAGCAGAAGATTCAAGGATGGAGCTCAACGGATGAGTTTGGTCCCCTTGAAAAAAAACTGTAGATTTCAGAGCCTGAATTTCATTCGGTTCCTCTGTTTCAGAGATACACAGACCACTGCCCGTGGGCCACTTGAGGCCCTTCTTTGGTCCCCTTGAAAAAAAACTGTAGATTTCAGAGCCTGAATTTCATTCGGTTCCTCTATTTCAGAGATACACAGACCACGGCCTATGGGCCACTTGAGGCCCTCCGTTGATTTGTTGGTTGCCTGCTTCACTATGTGTTATTTTAACAAGCCACACAATCAACGAAATTTATTTGTAGTTTTGAACAATGCATTTTCAAAAAAATTTTTTCTGATGTAAAATTATTTTTATAATGGTTCGATAATAATGTTTTTAAACAATAAGGAAAATAATAATCATATTTATAATAATAAACATCTTTTAATTTTTATTGTATTTGTGTATGAAACGGGTAATTTAAAAAAAATTACGTACGCTTAAATAATGAAAATTTAGAAATAATTTTTCATTTGGCTACTAAAAAAGTCTAAAGCTAACATTAAAAAATTTATTAAATCATGCAATGCCAAGCATCCAATTAAAAATTGTTTACTTTTGGTTACATTTCTTTGCAAAATGTAAGTAATAAACATGCTATGACATATAACTTTTGTTTTTTTTGATGGCCCTCCTATAAATCATAGTGAGTATATGCAGCCCTTGGTCTTATCAAATATGTGCATCCCTGCTCTATTGTGAAAAGTGACTGTTTTTCACCCGGACATCTAGTTATCAAATCAATATATGCTAAGTTATTTTGATTAATCCCTCATATCCTCATGGGATATTCTTTATATGGCAGTGGCCACTTTTAGAGTCCACCACAAGCAGGCCAACACCATGGTGTGATCATCCATGGCGTAATCTATCTAACCCCATCCTTCAACCTTACGATTTGGCAAATCAAACCCAAGTTAGATCATTAGTGGAAAATCAAATTACCCTTTAGTCGCAACATATTATACATATGTGAGAGGATAAGTGAATTCTGCATACATCTTCAGACGAAAATGTAAAATTACAGTTAGTTTCTGAAATAATGATTTCAAAGGATTATATTTTATAGATAACAATACCTCGTTGCTTTTTTTAAAGTGCCAGTAAAACGCTGCCTCAGAACGATCAGCAAAAGATATATTAATTGTTACCAATTCAGATTTCAAGCTAATTTATTTTTTTATAAACTGCCGTGATTGGATAATTTTTAATTTGTGAATTTTTATTAAACTTGTGTTATATGATTTATTACTTTTGTACTACTGACGTAACTCTATACAAAGCAGGCAAGAATCCATTGAAGGAGGAATATAGATAGGATGGAATTTAAATATAAAAAATAATATTTCTATTAGAAATACAGAATTAATATCCATAGAAGAAATATATCATATCATATGCATATCAATATAATATTGGTAAAATATATCGTAACTTAATAAATTAAATGAAAATTTTATTTAAATAAGAAAGCATCATGCAGTTCAAAAGAAAGACGATGATTTTATCAAAATATTAAAAACAAAAATAAATACAGTGATACCTCGAATTACGAACGTCTCGGTTCACGAACAAATCGGTCTACGAACACCATTTGCGAACAAATTTTGCTTTGCTTTACGAACGATGCTTCAGTTCACGAACACACACGCACGGAGTGCATGGAGCGCACATGACTCGCGGCGCACAAAACCTTGTGCATAGCCTTGCCCCAGCAGCAATCCAATTCGCCCAGCTCACATGGGTATAGTAGAGTCCCAACAAGTGTTGATATTTTAGTTTTTTTCATTATTTAATTAAATTTATCCCTTATTATGGCTCCCAAAAGAGTTAAGAGTGTTAGTGAAGGTGGTGTTAAACATGCTTTCTTTTAATATTACTGTTATATTTATTTCCTTTCTGTATTATTTCCACACATAAAGCCATAACATGTTAAAAATTTTTTTTCTAGGATAAAAAACGTATTATTTGGATTTACATTAATTGCAATGGGAAAAATTGATTCGGATTACGAACTTTTCGGATCACGAACAGGGTCAAGGAACGGATTGTGTTCGTGAACCGAGGTACCACTGTATAATTATTGTATAATTTAATTATTAAATAATGCTTGAGATATATGACAGAATGTTAATTACTTAAGCATGAATTTATCGTTATTAATGTTTTGAATTTACTTTACGCCTAATATATCTTTATATTTGAAGATTAATTCTACTAATAAATTTATTTTTCAAGTATAAAATCTTTTTACAGATTATAAATTTCTTTAAGAATTGTGAAGATAAAATATATTAGGATAAATACAAATGTTAATTACAAAATATAATTTTAAATATCATTATTTACTTTACAGATTTTCTACGAAGAAAGAGGATGAAGAAAACGAAGAATAAAATTTTAAATTGCTGATTTTAATAAGAACATTATCGTTTACTGACTGCTTATAGTTATTTACAATCTATATATGATAAATATTTATGTAGAATATATATAGGCCTTAAGAAAGAGGATGAAGAAAACGAAGAATAAAATTTTAAATTGCTGATTTTAATAAGAACGTTATCGTTTACTGACTGCTTATAGTTATTTACTATCTATATATGATAAATATTTATGTAGAATATATATACTAGATGTTTATTACTGAGGAGTTTATTTTCCTCTTCATAGCTTTTTCTACATGTGATTTATTTATACAAGGTGATTCGAAGGTTGGAGAAGAATTGAAGGGGCATGAAGAGAAGGCAATTCTAAGCAAAGATTCTTGAGCTCATGGAGTTTATTTTCCTCTTCATAGCTTTTTCTACATGTGATTTATTTATACAAGGTGATTCCGAAGGTTGGAGAAGAATTGAAGGTGCATGAAGAGAAGGCAATTCTTAGCAAAGATTCTTGAGCTCTTTTTTGATTTGGGGAATTGTTAAAAAGATATCGCACTTGAAAATTTTGTGACGTCGTTTTATCTAGGTGTGAAAACGTGTGCAAAATGCCGAAAGTAAGCCAAGCCGCACCAATTTTTAGACCGGTTCTACAATCTCATAACAGATCGACGAAATACTCTTAGGGTTGGAAGCATTTATTATGCAAAGGTTACATCATGGATACAATCGTCGACTCGTACGCACAATTTTACAAAAGTTGTTCGAACTGCCGATCAACACATTCAATGCAAACATATAGATAGCATCGTCGAACGAAACTCTGGGTCTTTCTCAAAAATCCCCGGCATTCAACGTACCACATCAGATGCTACGCATCACATGATGCAACAAAACTTTCAGGTGTTATATCTTTTTAACAGTTTAAAGTTTTGTAAGCCCCAAATCAAAAAATAATCCTAAGAACATTTTCTTATAACTACTTTCTCTTTAAATTTTTCCCAACCTTTTGAATCAGCCTGTATATCTTAATATAAAATGTATGGGAAATGAATAACTTTTGTGACGTCTGTAAAATCTGGTAACTTTTTTTATATCAGTTAGATAAAGTATTAATAATAATAAAAACAGAGAATGTATATAATAAGAAATAAATGGAAATAATAAGAAAATGCCAGAGAGCTGCAACATTTGGGATAATGGCATTCTTCTCAAAATTTCTCCAAGTCACCTCAGACATCACAAGTAATGTTTTTCTCAGTAATAATATATTAAATGAACATTAATTGTTTGGTAAATTAAATTTTACGATTCTTGAAAAGTTAAAAAATTTATGGTATTATTCTCAGTATTATAAAAATATTCGTAACATAACAAAATATCAGTAAATTTTATTAAACAGTAATTAATTCTCAGTATTATAAAAATATTCGTAACATAACAAAATATCAGTAAATTTTATTAAACAGCTTTTTTTGTAATTAATTTAAAATTATCACAATAAATCTTTCGTTTAAGCAATTAAGTTCAGAGTTTAAACGTGATACCGAACTACATATATTTGTAATTTTTAAATCCTAGGAAATTTTTACGAAGAGGTAATTGACGTTATTTAACAAGATTTAATATAATCATTAAATAGAATAATATTAATCATCATCATATTATTTGTAATAATCATAATAAGCAATTTGAAATATTAAAAATACACTCATCCCTCGATATACACGGAAAAAATCGTGCAAACTAAAACCGTGTAAAACGAGACACAGAATTCATACAAAATAGAAGGATATGTTGAAACCATGTAAAACGAGATGCAGAATTCATACAAAATAGAAGGATATGTTCAATTAAATTGTAAAGATGCAGAATTCATACAAAATAAATATGTTCAATTAAACTGTAAACCAATCGATCTAAAGAAGATAAAGAAAAGTCGAGGATAAGTTCTTTATAACTGTAAAATGAGATAAGGATTAAAGGAAGAAATAATTGTTTTTATAACCGTGTAAAATGAGATAAGGATTAAAGAAAAAAAAGGGATTGGAAACTGTAAACTGTGTAAATCGATCTAATGAAAATAAAGAAAAGTCGAGGATATGTTGAATCGATCTAAAGAAGATAATGAAATGTCGAGGATAAGTTCTTTATAACCGTGTAAAATGAGATAAGGATTAAAGGGAAAAAAATTCTTTATAACCGTGTAAAATGAGATAAGGATTAAAGGAAAAAAAGGGATTGGTTCATTAATTTTTAGACACAATTTAATGCTTATACTTTTTCACTTTATTTTTGTGAAAATGAAAACAAACATTAATTAACATCAAATACAGTACTTGAAAATGAAAACATAAACATTAATTAACATTGAATACGGTACAAAATTTTATTTTTGAAAATGAAAACAAATATTAATTAACATTGAATATGGTACAAAAAAAACAATAACAATATTCCGTACAAATAAAAACAATAAAAGCATTCAAACATAAATAGGCAAGTGCAAGTAACATCGAATACGGTACAAAAAAAAATTAACAATATTCTGTAAGTAATGCAAATAAAAACAATAAAAGCATTCAAACATAAATAGGCGAGCTGCAAGAAATAAAAACAATGCATTCAAACATAAATAGGTGAGCTGCAAGCCTAAAAACAATAAAAGAATTCAAACATAAATAGGCGAGCTGCAAGCGTGGGAAAGCATTCAAACATAAATAGGCGAGCTGCAAGCGTGAGTTGAATTTAAATAAACTGCAATTCAAACATAAATAGGCGAGCTGCAAGCTTGAGTTGAGTTTAGTTGAAACATAAATAGGTGAGCTGCAAGCATGAGTTGAGTTTAGTTGAACTGTGAGTAAACATTAATTAACATTGAATACGGTACAAAAAATTAACAATATTCCGTACAAATAAAAACAATAAAAGCATTCAAGCATAAATAGGCGAGCTGCAAGCCTGAGTTGAGTTTAGTTGAACTGCGAAATTTGGACAGTACATAGGCGAGCTGCAAGCGTGAGTTGAGTTTAGTTGAACTGCGAGACTTTGACAGCAAAAGAAATTGTGAAAGCGAAAGTGGACTATAAATTTTTTTTGTTTTCATTTAAAAACCATGTAAAAGCGAAACCATGTAAATTGAGTGCTATGCAAATTGAGGGATAGGTGTATCTTAGATCATTGCAGCTATCAATCTATTCTTACAGAATAACATTTCAAGTCAAGTATTGCAATAAACATTTAACAATAAACATTCTTTTCATAGATATTGCATAGATTATCGAAGTTATTGATAAATATTATAACTGAGTAAAAGACACGTATTAACTAAAGTTATGAAATATTAAAAACTAAATAATTATACATCCATCATATATTAACAAGTCTCAAAGGGTAAATACAAAATAACACTAATACATTAAAATCTAATAATAATATTAAAATCAAAATCTATAAAATTTCTTTAATAGAAAAGGTTAAAAATTATAAACAATCAATTATTATCCACAAGAGTCTAATACCGTGTTGCTGGACATAATTTTCATAAGCTGTAAAAAATAAAATATATATTACAGTACATATTAACATTATTAAAATCAGCAGAGAGTTTAAATGTTAAAGGAGTAAAAATTATTCACAAGAATCTAATAACATGTTGCCAGACTATAATTTCCCTAAGCTGTACAAAAATATAATACAATATATTACATATAAACAGTATTAAAACAAAGAGTTCCATTTGGCTCAGGATCACACTTATTTAAATTACCCAGCCAGGGGGTAATACAAGTGAATCATTATAGTTTATCAAGTGCTTGGTCTTTCCTATGGAGTGAATAGATAGGGTCTCCAACATTTTGTCCTCTCTGATCCCACTAGCAGTTTTTAAAACTTATATTTTGTTCCACAAAACAGTGAGGCAGGCTACATGGATAGCCAAAAACTTTTTTGAATAAATGATTTATCTTACTTATTTGGCTTGTTTACTTTTATTAAATAAAAAAATTTTCAATAATTCTATTTCTTTTATCAGCCATCCTTTATACTTATATTCTTTGCTGTATTCACTCTTTATTAATCTCTACGAACTCATAAACCCACAAAACGTGACAATATAATACCCTTTAACTCATAAATGGCATAATGCAAAACAATCAAAATAAACCCCAAAAAAATTTTTTGTTTTCATTTAAAAACCGTGTTAAAGCAAAATCTTGTAAATTGAGTACCGTTCAAATCGAGGGTTAGGTATAATTAAAATTTATACTTCGATTTAATGCTTATAATTTCCATGATTACATATTATTTTACGATATTGCGGTGGAAGCATTTTCTATTTCGAATATGATAAAAACATCATAATAAGTTATGCCAATGTTATTTGCACAAGTAGATTAATATTTCTATTAACATATCAGATTTGATAGAGAAATTTACGATGATTAACTGAATATGATAAGATATTAATCTATTTTTTTTTTCAATTATGTATGATTCGTTATTCTCTTTAATTAGACCAGTAGTTACATGTACCTAGTTCGTTTCTTGACACCCTCAGGAATTCTTGAAAACAATACAGAGAATTCGGGATAAATATTCTACAATGTTATAAACGGTGCAGTTTTTTATAAACATTTCATAAAATTCAAAGTATGCTGAATACGCAAGCTCCATTTCCCCAGTTCTCTTCTAGCGTTTCATGAAAATTTTTACGCCATTATATTTGGTTGAATTACTGTATGTTAAAAAACGCATTCATTTTGTTCTTTGAAATTATTTGACAAATTCAAATTTGAAAATGACAGCTTGTGAAATGTAATATTTCCACATACATTATTTTGAATTGTGTTAAATATCAATTTAGAAAATAAAATAAAATTGAATATTTATAATTAGGTTTTTTTGTCAACAGATGACGCCACACTCCATTCTGGAAGAATACTAATGTGGCGGGGCGAAACAACTTCCACAGGTTGGCCACCCCTGCGGAATGGTCAGCTGGATTGTGGAGGAAGAGGATCGATGGATCGGACCCGGACCCAATGATAAATATTTTCAAGGGGTGGGACCCAAAACTCGAACCTGGGTCCTACCGTAATTTTCGAAAGAGATGGCTTTCTCACTGGATTAGGACGTCATCACTAGTGGATCGAAGTATCGGAGCAGCTCATCCAAACAGAATATTATCTTTCTTTGGCATTTTCGGAAATGTAAATATTTCAAATTTCGATGACTTGATATTCTAATAATAATTTATTATATTATTCGAAAAAATTAGTTTTATAAATTATGACAAAACAAAATGACCAAATAAAGTAGACAATTTATTTCTGCAAAGTTTGCAGTTTTCTGCTATTTGCAATTTTTTTTCCTATATTGTCATTCTTTCTTTTACAATAATTGTTTAACAAAATGATTATTCACACTTCAATAAATATTTTTACAACAAATTCACTAAAATGACCAAAGTTGCAACAATCTTGATCTAAATATTTTTTTATCTAGTGACCACATTGTCAAACAAATGACAGTGCTTTTTTATTTGGCATTTTCAAATATTGTTCTTCTAATTCATTACAAAGCTTTTTTATAACAATATAATTAAACAAAACAGCATTAACAACAATTTCTGTTGGATAACATAATTTGCCTCAATCAAGATTCCTTATAAAATTATCTGAATCGAAAATCAGCTCTGTCTGTCAGAAGATATCGTTTATGAGAATCAATTTTTATTTTCTTTAATATTTTATAAACACAATACCCAGCTAAGTAAATTAACAGTGGTAGACAATCAGAACAATACCTGATATCTGAGAGCAATATTTGTATTTCAGAAAAAAATTTCTGTTCATATGATTGTTTCATCGCATTCATTTTGTTTGCTCAGTGTACCTGTATCACATATCATATTTTCCCATTTCTCCACTCAGTATAAAAATTTATTTAAAAGACATTTTTTTTATTGGTAAATTCACAAGTATATCGATATATCTATAGGATATCGATATATATTATTTAAAAGAATACCGTTTTTACATTCATAATTGACCACCAAATAGATATAATTTTTAAACAGTAAGCGGTTTCTTTAAAATAGGATAAGTTATTCTTTACACCTAACTCTAATAATGCTTGATTAACAAATTCATTCAACACTTGCAAAACTAATTTAACATTTTGTTTTTCAAAATTATTGGGTGTCAAGGCATTAAATGTTAGATTATAACTGTGAGGCCCGCTGAGCCCGCAAGACAAGAACGAGCGGTCTTCAACAGGCGGATAGCCTACAAGCGGGGTGTGACGCGAGTAAGGACGGGTGACGAGAGGCTGGACAAAACGGACACTGAGACTACGTCTGTAGATACAAACATCTTCTTTTATTGGAGACAGATAAATAATTTACATGCAACAGGCCCAACAATTTATGCGGACACTGAGACTACGTCTGTAGATACAAACATCTTCTTTTATTGGAGAGAGATAAATAATTTACATGCAACAGGCCCGACAATTTATGCCGGAGGACAATATCTCAGATTAGGTGGGAATTTCCTCCACAGAGTTGTTCTCTGGATGGATTATCGGATGTCCTCCGGATCGGGGTCGATGAGGTTGTAGTTACTTGGTCGGTCGGTATGTTGACCAGAGACGTCGGTCTGTTCTCTGGATGGATTATCGGATGTCCTCCGGATCGGGGTCGATGAGGTTGTAGTGACTCGGTCGGTTTGTATGTTGACCAGAGACGTCGGACTACCGGAAAAAGGATGCGTTTTGCGATGGCGAAGATCGAATTCTTGTTGGGAGACGTCGTCGATCGAACTAGGATGTCGGCAGCGTCGACTGTCTTGAGAATATGATTGTACAAAGTCCGAGTTCGATAGATTCAACTGCCCTCTACGGCGGGCTGGAACCAACTGCTCTCTCTCGCGGGCTGGAACCAACTGTCCTTTCTTCGTTCAAAATCCCTGTTCTATCCTATCGATAAAACAAATAAACATCTCTCCCTTTTTCCCGGGAAGATGACATCTGGACCTCTGTCTCATAACCTCACAACAAATAAACATCTCTCCCTTTTTCCCGGGAAGATGACATCTCGACCTCTGTCTCATAACCTCAGGCAACCCTTCCGAACACCTGCACAATGCCGGAGTTCTTGTGCGGTTTACTTCAAACATGTTTATTTTCATTTTGGGGAAATAATGGAGAACGGAGTACTTCGGACCCGGCTGGAGGAGAGACCTCCTCACCCGATGTTGCATATAAAGTTGTCAACCCTGTTACCTTACGATCGAGTGAGAAGTGACATTCTCCAGCGGGCCGACCTCGGGCCCCCACATAACTATATTTAAATAAAATTTTGATTTAAAACCAAGTAGATTATGCAAGGATGACCAAGATGCTGTTTCAGAACTTTTAAGTGATCTTCTTTCATCAATATAATTGAATATTCGATAAAGCATGCATTTTTTAATGAACTTTTTGATTCAACCAACTGTGACAAATACATTTTAAAATATGAAATGTATCGACATAGAAAAGGCCTAGAAGAATCAACAGTGTGTGGACATACATATTGCAAAATTGGTGAAGATGTGAACAATGACATAGCTTTGATATTAATTCAGTTATTATCTGATATTACACATATTACATTAAAACCATTTTTCTAAGCCAACAATCACTTTGCAAATAAAAAAAATAAAGAGTTTCTATTAATATATTCTTTACATGTAAAATATGAATAACAACTTTGTAATTTGACAACATACTAGTTATAATGAATGCAAGAACATGATTCAAGTTTTCCACTATCATAAGGATTTCCAACAATATTGCCTCCTTCATAACCTAAATATTGTTTAGGATGGATTTCATCCAGCATTCATGAAACAATTTTTATCATTATCTTTTCAAGAAGAAAATTTTTGTTTAACATAATGCAAAAAATTGGAATTATGCTGTTCAATATATGGAGTCACATTACATGAGAGACAAAGCCGTCTAATTGTAGAAGGATACAGCAACAATATGTTACCTGACTCTTTTACAAACCTGTAAGCATGAAGTGCAAGATTAAAAAATAAGGCAGAAAATATTAAAGTGTCTACAGAGAAATACCTTGCATGATTTCCAATTTTAAGAAGAGAAATTTATCTTTCTATGAAACTTTGGGTGACACCGTCGTCATCAGACTTTTCAATACTTTTAAAGATAGCAAGAATAACATCAAGAGCATCTTGGAAATTATTATGAGCAAATTAAAAAAATTGCAAAAATATTGCAATTTTTTTAACAACATAAGATTATTATTAATATCAATTTGTGTGACTTTCTTTGGAAAATCAACTTTCTCAAATTCAGATAACTTTACCCCTCCAACAAATACTGAAAACTGAAGATTACTCGCAACATATGCAGAAAAGTTTGAAATTTATGGATAAGATTCTGCAATTACATTAATAAACAATATAAAATCTTTTTTTCCCTCACAAAAGTCCAGAATTCGGTATCAATATACTGTAAACATACATATTCTAACTGTTGTAAAGTTTCAAATGTGAGACTTATCCTGAGTTTCCTTCAACTTTGTACTTTCTTTGATGGCATTGCCTATCATTTTTTCTTGAATTTTCTTCGCTTGGCATTAAGGCTTTCTTGTGAGCACGATAGTGTTGCAGATAAATAAACTGGAAGATTTGGTAATATTGATGGTACTGCTTCAGGATTAAGCTTCAGACGTTCCAGATTAGCTTTCGTTGTTTTTCCAGTTTTTTTCATCATAAGCTGAGGATTTTCATTGGAGGTCTTATTCTATACAGTACAAATGGCACAACTAAAATAGATTAACATGTTAGTACGGATTCATTTTAGGAACACATTTTCTACCTAAGCTTTCTAGCACTTTTTTTATTCTATACTGAATGGAATATCACCCTTTAATATATTTTCATGCATATTAAATTAGCAGATCAGGTAGATTTCTAAACAGTACCCTTATGGCAATGATCACTCATAGACATAGACTATTATTAGAAAATGCTATTAATGTAAGTATTTAAACATATAAACTCTATGTCTATGACTACTGTATATTATTAAACGTCATGCCTATGAATGATCTTAGGCATGAGGTGCTATTCTAGAATACCAATTAATGTGTTACTTCTAAACTTAAATTTCTTCTTTCGTATTAAAAAAGTGATAACACATCAATTTTTCAACTTTAAACTAATAAACTGAAATGAACTTACCTTGCTATGTTTGGTAGGAATAAAATCCTCCTTTGGATCCTGTTTTGTAATTTCCCTTGCATCCATGCAGACAGCATGGATGTAGCATTTCGAAGAGTAACGAGAAAATAACTTGGATTAATTTCGCAGTAAATACACTGAAAAAATTAAAGAATGCACAAAAATCAAATTTGAAGCAGGACCGCCTAAAATGGCTAACGTAATCTCGCTACCACCACCACCACCACCTACAAACTTCAAATTTGAAGCAGGACCGCCTAAAATGGCTAACGTAATCTCGCTACCACCACCACCACCTACAAACTACGATCCACTAAATGTTAAGTTACAAATTTTCGTGATGTAGCTGAAATGGCCATCTCTTTCGAAGGTTACGGTCCTACAGAGTGGAAAGTCGAAGCATTTCCACGCGGCCAATCTGGCCGACTTTATAATTAGGTTAGGTTAAGTTAGTTATATTAAGCCGCCATATCCTTATGGGATATTCTATATCTGGCGGCAGCCACTTATAGCCTCCATCACAGGCTGGATAGCACACATGATGAGGTCAATCGGATGGGTGAAGGATAGGGCTCAATGGGCCGGGCTGGGCCCGGACCCCTCCTGGAAAACTGGAGGTGTGAGACCCATATCCTCTAGTCTAGTAAGCCAAATCTTTACCACGCAGCCATCCGGCCGACTCTTTATAATTACAGTAAGACTCCGTTTAATATGGGGGATATGTTCCAAAGAATCGAAGCGCTAAATAAAACAGCGTTAAATGAGATCATGTAAATAATAGGATAGGTGAAACAGAACAGTGAATAAAAAATATACCTTCCATTTTTTATTATTATGTAACATGTATCATTACTATTATATTACATTTATTATAGACAAACGGGCTGGGCCCGGACCCCTCCTGGAAAACTGGAGGTGTGAGACCCATATCCTCTAGTGTAGTAAGCCAAATCTTTACCACGCAGCCATCCGGCTGTCTCTTTATAATTACAGTAAGACTCCGTTTAATATGGGGATATGTTCCAAAGAATCGAAGCGCTAAATAAAACAGCGTTAAACGAGGTCATCTTAACATGTAAATAATAGGATAGATGAAACAGGACAGTGAATAAAAAATATACCTTCCATTTTTTATTATTATGTAACATGTATCATTTCTATTATATTACATTTATTATAGACATTTTATTATTGCTAATTTCGATTTGTATTCATAAATTATTCATGAAAACCAAAAATATTGGAGAAAATATTTTATGTTTGGATGAAGAAGGTTCTTCCCCATTTAACACTTTGTTTTTTACTGTGTCATCTAACGTCGTTTGCCTTTTCTCTTTCGTCGGCAAGCAAATGTCGATAGCGAGACATCGCATCCATGACACTTTGTGGTACGTTTGAACTTCTATCAAAATTTGAATCATTTTGCATAAAGTATTCCATACATTCCATAATAGTGGCTAAACTTGTTTTGACAAAAACACCGATGAAAGAAAAACGCTCTACCTTCAAGGAACTATAGTTCGAAGTGGCAACATTCAGATTAAAAGTAAATTGGGATATATGTTATTTTTATTACTGTAAAATAATGTTGATGACCTATCATAACGTTTACCCCTCGACCTAGGCGGTCGAGGGGTAAACGTTATAGGGATAAACGTTATAACTAGCACGCGCTCGACTGGCCTTTCGCCGGCCTGCTCTCCTCCTCCTTGCAGTACTCTCCAAAGTTTAAACACCAATAACTTCATTATTTTTGATTAAATCGAGAAAAAATGGTTAAAATCTCAAATTTTATCATATTCTTCATATTTCTGTTGTATTAACCAAATTTTTGATTTTAAGTACATATTTTAATAAATTTTTAATTAATATTTTAATTCTAATTTAATCCGAATCAATTAATACATTTGTTATCTTTGGACCGCCAAATATTTAAGAACAGTTTGTCCGAAATTGTCCGACTTGCTCTATCATGTTCGACGTTTTCTTCTTAGTTTATCCTTACTTCTTTTTTACAGATATCTTGATCCATAAATTATAATTTGGGAAAGTTTGGTCCTTTCCAAATAATATAATTTTGCTGATTTTCCACACATAAAAGCCAATAAATTAGTTTTATTTAAAAATATATAAATTTCCATTTATCAGAGAAAACAATCAACCAATACCACACTTGACGATCGACGCGGAAGTCGGAGTTCTAGATTATGGCGGGAAATATACAACAGATTTCGAAATCAGCTGATCGTTTGTTTATATTAGTTAAATTTTAAATATAACACAAAAATATAAATAATAAAGTAATTTTCGTGATAACACAAAAAAATTACTTTATTTATTATATTTTTGTGTTATCTGCAATCAAAACAAGTAAGTAGTAGACCAGGAGTGCATAATTATTGTCATAATTATTGTTCGGAATTTTTTACTCCTACTTCTGAAATTTCTAAGGGTTCTCGTTTGAGTGCAGAAGTAAGTAGTAGACCAGGAGTGCATAATTATTGTCATAATTATTGTTCGGAATTTTTTATTCCTACTTCTGAAATTTCTAAGGGTTCTCGTTTGAGTGCATTATTATTTGTTCTATATATAAATCTTATTTTTCTTTGACATCATCATCTGTAATAGGTTATGCTGACGACATTAAAATAATTAATAATAGTATAAATAATATAAAGTCTGATTTAACAATTATATATTCTTGGTTAGTCAGGTTTTCTGATAAACCTGACTAAAATAGAATTTATGAAACATGATTTAAAGAAACAACAGGATCCTCATATCGAGATACGAATTTTTGGAAGATCGTTTCTTTTTCAAGAGAGTCATAAGATATAGGAATAATTTTAGACTCAAAATTAAGCTTCAAATCTCATATTGATTATTTAACGAAAAAATTGTACAAAAAACTGGTTTTACCTGGAAATATCTGAGATATATTAATGATGATTGAATATGTAAAGCCTGGCAGAATGCAGAAATAATAAGTACTAGAAATTCGTTATACAAAAAACTGGTTTTACCTGGAGATATCTGAGATATATTAATGATGATTGAATATGAAAAGCCTGGCAGAATGCAGAAATAATAAGTACTAGAAATTCTGCTCATATAAATGAGCGGAAATGTAATCATGTGATTTAATCTAATAATATTGTATATAACAACAAAACACCTCCGAATTCATGTAGGGAATCCATCGATAAGGGAATCGTAAAACGGCACCAATTGTTCATAAATGAGCGGAAATGTAATCATGTGATTTAATCTAATAATATTGCATATAACAACAAAACATCTCTGAATTCATGTAGGGAATCCATCGATAAGGGAATCGTAAAACGGCACCAATTGTTCTATTACAGCGCCATCTGCGAATTCTGTCTTTTTAGAGGAACTACAATTTCACTGTAATTTCTATTCTTTAATTTTTAAATTATCAATAACAACAAATAATTTGGGCTGTCGCAGACATCCAATAATTAGACCTTTCTAAAGATATCCAACTTATAGAAATCGATACAGTAGTTCAACCGAAAAAGGGACATCCAGCCAGTAGCCAGCAAGCTATGTTTGACTATTTATATATACTAGAAATTACCCGCTCATATAAATGAGCGGAAATATAATCATGTGATTTAATCTAATAATACCGTATATAACGACAAAAACACCTTCGAACTCGTGTAAGAAATCCAAGAGGGAATCGTAAAATGGCATCCATTATTACATTACAGCGCCACCTGGGTACGGGGATCATACCCGTACCCAGGGTACGGGAATTCTGGGTACGGGTATCATATTTCCGGAGTCGAAAATTTGCCTTCGTTATGTAAGAAATCCAAGAGGGAATCGTAAAATGGCATCCATTATTACATTACAGCGCCACCTGGGTACGGGGATCATACCCGTACCCAGGGTACGGGAATTCTGGGTACGGGTATCATATTTCCGGAGTCGAAAATTTGCCTCCGTTAATAGTGCACCCCCTAATTTGGAGGTGTTGAGTCCAAAAATGTATTATTTACCGTTGAGGCCCCGTTATCGAGATGTAGGGCCCCAAAGTTGGGGCCTATCAGTTAAATTTTTCAAGTAACTTTAGTAAATAATTTCGAAATTCTAATGAATTTAGATGTGGTTTTACATTCCAAATCGAATGCTACCATTTTCGTTTACCTATGACCTACCTTTACGAAATTATGCGATTTTTCATTTTTACTGTTTTTATCACTCCTGATAAATTGCCGGTAGGAGAGCAAATTACCCAGCATTAGGGATGATTCGATACCACCATGGTATCGATACCAATGTATTCAAGCAGTATCGAAACAGTAGATAAATGACGATTCGATACAAGTACTTTTATATTCTATAGAATCTATACCGAGTAAGTATCGGAAAAAGTATCGTTGCCAAAAATACTTGATATCGAATCAAAAGTATGGATACTTTACTTGTATTTACTTGTATCGAATCATCCATACCCAGCATGCTTTTCGGATTTCGTATTTGAAAGAAAACGGAGGCATTTCGTTGAAAATTTGCTTATTACATTATATTTTATTATATTTAGTATTTATGGTATCAGAGATATATAATTTAGGATTGCTGTCATACGATGCTGAAATAAATTCTGACTCGCGATTACTGGCTAAATTAGCGTTAAAATTGGACTCAAATTTAATGGATTCTAATGTATTTCGCATCAGTGATGACAGTCCTCCAAGCAGTCCCCTATGTGTTCGCCATCATGGCACGACAAAACTAATATATCGTGACGTCATGTTAGTGTAATAATATTTGACGTCATCATCGCTGCCACATGACGTTATCGTGAGAGATATCGGTGGTGTTAAGAAATCTTTGCAGTGATAGCCAATTGTCTACTCAACTTTTTGAAATTTGTCAAGCCCTGTAATAGTAATCTGGAGATTCACCAATTCTATAATATATTGTTTGAGTATATTGACTTATCTATAGAGCATCACATACCGAAAAAGAGGAAATACATATTAAACCCTCGCTGGATGACTGAAGAAACTAGCAGAATGAAAACTACATTGAAAAAATATTTACGTCGTTGGAAAAGATATGGGAGTTACTCGGATCTGTTTTTGTATAATGACATTACAAAAAAATATATGGATGCACTAAACAGAGATAGAATACACTATGTAAAGAGGACAATCAAAAAATTTAATAACAATTCTAAAAACTTATGGTTACACTTAAGGCAATTAACCAATAAGTCATATACTTGTGATGATACAACTCTAAATGATCTTTTCAGTGATGTTCTTTGTCATTTTCAGACAAAATTTACTACTCTCTCTACAGTTGAGTTCATATTAAAATCAAATCATGGTGCAAAAATTATTTTAAATAGACAGCATATGTTGGATGCATTAAAAACAAAAAATTTTAAATCCAAAGGATTAGACAATATTCCTTGTCTTTATTATTATAAATTGTTTCCTTACAGAACTGATCAGATTGTTTTTTTATTTATTATAACATTAGAAAAAGGATATATTCCAATTAGATGGAAACAAATGAAACTTATACCAGTCATTAAAAAGAATTGTGATCACAATGCAGCTTCTTCTTATAGACCAATAACAGTCTCAAATTGTACGCTAAGAATTTTTGAAAAATTGATATTGAAATTAATAGAATTTTCTGCTAAAAACCAGATTTCGAAATATCAACATTATGCCATTAGAAATAGATCAGTTATTACAAATCTTATTCAGTACACATCAATCATTTATAATAATTTCGAAAAAGGTGATACAACTTTTACTGCATTTGTAGATATGTCAGCTGCTTTTGACAATATTAATAGAGAAATTCTTTACAATCGTTTGATATCCGATTATAATATCGATTATTGTCTTATTTATTGGATAACTAAATTTTTACAAAATAGAAAATATACAGTAACAACTAGTAATAATTGTTCGGAATTTTTTACTCCTACTTCTGGAATTTCTCAGGGTTCTCTGTTGAATCCAGTATTATTTGTTCTATACATTAATCCTATTTTTTCTTTGACATCATCGTCTGTAATAGGTTATGTTTCTGATATTAAAATAATTAATAATAGTATAAATAATTTAATGTCTGATTTAACAATTATACATTCTTGGTTACACCTTAATAATTTTATGATAAATCTGAATAAAACTGAATTTATGAAACGTGATTTAAAGAAACAACAGGATTCTGATATTGAAATACGAATTTTTGGAAGATCTTTTCTTTTTCAAGAGAATCATAAAGATTAACAAATAGTTTTGGCTATCGCAGACATCCGAAAATTAGACCTTTCTAACGATACCATATATATAGAAAATCGGTATAGTAGTTCGACTGAAACAAATAGTTTTGGCTATCGCAGACATCCGAAAATTAGACCTTTCTAACGATACCATATACAGTATATAGAAAATCGGTATAGTTGTTCGACTGTAAAAGGGACTTCCTGCCAGCAGTCAGCCATGTTTGACTATTAATATATATGATGATTGTATCTTATGGTTTGATCATTTATGCCTATGCACTGGTTTGATCATTTATACCTATGCACCTAAGACATATTTAGAAAAATTGAGTAGAAGTTATAAATATGCAATTAAACAGATTCTTAAATTCACGGCTGAACAAAATCAAATACACATGTTATATAATTATGAAAATTTAAATATTCCAACTCTACAAGATATCCTTAATAAGCAAGATAAAATTTTTGGATATACACTTAAATGGATATGTAGGAAACGATTTCTTCTGCTTCAATGTTCTGCAGAAACCAATAAAGAAGTTTCAGTCTATTAACATACCAAAGCAGAGAACGGAAAAATTTACTAGATCTTTTTTTATTCGTGTTCCTACTTATGCTAACAAAAATTAATTTTCTTATGTTATCAGTTCAATGTACAGTTGTATCTGTTGTTGTTACGTTTTTATTGTCTCTTTGGGGAGGATGCCTAATGTTTCAATCGAACAATTGGTAATGTAATACTAACTAAAAAAATAATATAAAAGACAGGGTGGGAGGATGCCTAATGTTTCAATCGAACAATTGGTAATGTAATACTAACTAAAAAAATAAAATAAAAGACAGGGACCATCCAAGTTCAACTGCTTGACCTCAGATTATGGGCTAGTTACATTATGTTGACTAAGGGGAGAGTCGTGCAAGCTATCCCCTTTATTTGAAAATACTAATATAATATTACTTTTGCCAAAAATAATTAATTATTATGATTTAGAACAACTAAATACAGAGAAATAACTCACCATCCGCCATTTTTAAAAGGCACTGAGATAAATCTTGAGAAAAAAAAACGTATAAAAACCGATAATTTATCAAAAATCATTGCTAAATTCAGGATGATAGCTACATATACAAATTATAGCAATATTTATTAAAATAATTTAATTTTTGAAAAAGTCATCATTCTTATACATACTAATACTTCTTATAAAATAAAAAAGTATTTAACACATTATTATAAGAGAATAAGAGAAAAATGGCTAATAAACAATTATTTTAAATATTTGTGTAGTAGAATGCTGTATTTCAATCCCCAGGAGGGCGAATACGATTGCTTATTTACAGGAGCTATCAGACTACGCTTAGCGGTATCAAATTACAATATAAATTGTCTTCATTAGTTGGAAAAGTTTTTAGAATTATGAAGTATTTGGTATTATTATTATTTTTTTATTTATTTTTATTTACTTTTACACACTATAGGGAATATTTCTCCCAATGTGGTCCCCCGCCAATAATTATCAAGAATTCAAGTTAATAAAAATTTTCTTTGTCCGATGCAGAAAAAATTAATAATTTCAAAAGAATGCATAAAATTACATATGCAGATTAGGCCTAATAATTTAATAACTTTTTCTTTTGGTCCCTAATCTAAAATTAAAAAACGATATTAGGATACAGTATATGGTCAACAGAATCCAATTTTTTCATGCTGAATAATTTAAAAGAAAAAAAATTATTTCTTTTGGTCCCTAATCTAAAATTAAAAAACGATATTAGGATACAGTATATGGTCAACAAAATCCAATTTTTTCATGCTGAATAATTTAAAAGAAAAAAAATTACAGCAAAATATCGAATATCAAATACATATTTCATATTTGTTTGGAGATTTAAAAAAGGGGTGTGTCTAGAAAAAAGAGGGCCTGTAAAGGTAAACTTGAATTGAATTCGGAAGTGAATTCTGACTGCAGCAGACTTTCGTAAGTACTGCATTGCATTGAAATCAAACACTCTGCGAAAGGCCATAGGAGTATCGAAGCCACATTTTCATGAGATTTCCGATTTATATATGTACAGTATAACGGTTTGAAAATCCGCGCTAAAGTGAATCCAAAAAATTTATACTGTAATTCGAAAAAACCGCGTTATATTGAAATATCGTTAAACGGGGCAGCGTTAAGCGGGGTCTTACTGTACATTGATTAAATCTAGATAAGTAATTATATATAACAAATTATTCGATCGTCGATATGTGCCATTTCAATGCGAGTATATTAAATTTGCAAGTGTTGAATAATTTATGGCAATGATTATTTTTTTTCTGGAATATATACCGGGCGTATCTTTTTTTCTTGTATATTTTATGTCCCCTTTCCAATCGGGGAGATTACTAAGGGGCGGGGCCAGTTCCAACCACGGGCTGCGCCCACACCATAGATTGGACCGGATGGTGAAGGACGGGGACATTGGGCTTGGCCCAGTACCCCAAAAATATCCGGATCAGACCGGGATGCAAACCCAGTTCTTCCAGCGTGGCACACCAACGCGTTATCACTCAGCCATCCGGCCGCCTATCGGACGTATCATATCACCCGTACCACGCTTTTTTCTCGGAAACGCGATGAGGTAGGAAGTAGGAAGAAAGGGTTTTGATCGCCAAAGTATATCCGGGAGAATCGAATGGTCGCGATAACAATTTTGTGGACCCAACGGAAGTAGGGGTACAATGGGTCAACTTTGAAATCTCCAATGAAAATGTATGTCGATTTGGGCATAATTAGATAGAACTATGAAAAACAAACAATTTTTGATAAAAAGTTATTAATATCACCTATGGATTATGAGATATTACAAAAAATACCGCCACATGTCCCTCTGATTGGGTTATTCTAGCAATAAGAAGAAGAATCCGACTAAGGGCGTCTGTGTACACTGTAGAATCTGTGACGAACAAAATTGAAGCAGCATTGTGAAGATTTAACTACCACTCGGGTACACGGTGGTAGAATTCGAACCCATGTGTAAATCTTTTGTCACACTGTTCAGCACGGAGCCATATCGAAGAACAAGGGTTTCCCGATTAGTTTCAGCCTTTTATGAGCGCCATGAATATACACATACGCCCGCTGTCAGAATTTTGTTCTTGTTATTGCTTGAATAGCCCAATCGGCGGTATGTATGGTACGGGTAAATATTTTGTGATATCTCACAATCCGTAGATGATATTAAAAAACTTTCAAAAGCCGGATGGCAACGTGGTAAAGCTGTTCCTTATCCCTCTGGAGGATTCAAGTTCAAATCTGAGTCCCACATCCAGTTTCTCAAGAGGGGTCCGGACCCGGACAGTTGAAATCCATCCTTCAACCATCTGATTGCGCCCTTTCATGGATGTTGGCCAGATTCTGATAGGCTCTATAAGTGGCCGCCGACAGATACATTACCTCGTGTGATATGACGGCTTAACCTATGAAATTGCAACAGAACATTTTCGCGCCCCCTCTTAATTTTCGCCTAAGGCAATCGCTTCATTCATCTCATCCAGAGTCCCTAAATACTGAAGATAGATTAGAGCATTCACGTTATACCCTCCTGCAGATAATCACGGGAACTTTATAGAAAGTAAACCATAATACTATATTTAGTTTCTAATTTATAATTACAACAGTTGCTTATCTGGCAAACGAAGATCGTATTAGGAAAAGTTTTCCTTCCAATTTTTTTGTAACCACTTCTTTTTATCTTTCACTTCTTTTATCTTGCGGCAAAGAAAAGAATCTATGACACTTTTCTGTTCGATTAGAAAAATTTACTGTACTATAACAAAGCATGTTTTTAAAAAATAGCCAGATAGCCTATGAACATAATGATAACTCCCTATCTAACAGGATATACTGTAAAATGGCCGATTTGGCGGAATCTTGTGGTGCAAAGAGGAATGCTGTATCTCTATCTATCTACAGACAACTAACCTCACACTAGATTCAGCGCTCCTATACATACACATTTGGAATCGAACCTAAATTTTTCAATTGGAGAGAGATTTTGTACCAGTAGCCAATTTACTAGTAGAGAGGTAGAGTGGTTATTTTCTTTAAATTTTTGCTTCTAAATTCCGTTACTTCTGTAAAATTATTAGGTTTAAATTAAGAAAACTTAAATACAGTTTCCTGTTTGTGCATTTATAATTATAAGAAAAATGTATGCAAAAATTTCCTTAATACAGGTTTTAAATTGATATGTATGGATATATGTATTGATATTTTTAGTTTTTTATACCACTGTAAAGTTTCACCTTAAGTAGCATGAGACATTTTGAATTTTCTTAGAAATTAATCCCTGCAGAGATGTTATCATTATAATTATAAGAAAAATGTATGCAAAAATTTCCTTAATACAGGTTTTAAATTGATATGGATGGATATATGTATTGATATTTTTAGTTTTTTATACCACTGTAAAATTTCACCTTAAGTAGCAGGAGACATTTTGCATTTTCTTAGAAATTAATCCCTGCAGAGATGTTATCGGGAATTTAGAGGACAGATACTGACTATCCCTTGTATCAATTTTCAAAGGATGAACAGATTGAAGCTCATGAATGGAAAATTGATACGTTTCCATACAGCCAATCTGTTCGACAAATAATGATACTATTAAATAAAAACTAAAATAATAATCATAATTTTATTCTGATATTGAATTTAAAAATAAATCTTGTATAATGTATGAGAATTTATTAACAAGAAATATACTGCAAAAAAATCGTTAGGAACATTTTGTACATAGCTGTTACATTTTGTACTGTTACATTTTGTAAATAGCTGTTCTTCTACTCGCCCACATTCCTTACATGTTCCCACTTTTGGAATGATAAACAGGCGGACATAAAAACCTCCTTTATGGATTTTTATCACAATATATATCAGTGGTGGCCAATCCCGCGCCCACGGCAAGATTTCGAAAAAATTAATTTAAAAATATCATTTTTTAACTTTTCTTAATCATATGAAAATCATTTTAAAATAAGTAATAATAATTTTATTTCCATATTTTTATTAGTTTAAGTTTATTGCAAATCTACTAAAATAGCGTTTGTATCTACTGAACGAGAATTGTAATTTATAAAATTATAAAAAATAAATAATACCTAAAAAATGTACCGACAGCAGTTGACACGCTCCGAGACTGTGCGGGAAAAACCTCGCCGGACTCGGTTTGCATCATTCGCATTCGTGCTGAAAAGTGTACATACGACGACGAGCAACGGTATATTATGCTTGTAAATTGAAATTAACGAACTACTGAACGAGAATTGTAATTTATAAAATTATAAAAAATAAATAATACCTAAAAAATATACCGACAGCAGTTGACACGCTCCGAGGCTGTGCGGGAAAAGGCTTGCCGGACTCGGTTTGCATCATTGGCATTCGTGCTGAAAAGTGTACATACGACGACGAGCAACGGTATATTAAGCTTGTAAATTGAAATTAATGACTCACGTGACACCAACACGAATGCGTTGTAACACGATAAACTCGAGACTAGGACCCTTGGACTCGGTTTGCATCATTCGCATTCGTGCTGAAAAGTGTACATACTACGACGATGCAATGGTATATTATGCTTGTAAATTGATATTAACGACTGAATTGTGTGTATTATTTGTTGAATAGTTGTTTCCAATAATTCACAAATTTATTTTTGGATAAAAATACTTATTTATAACATCAAAAAAGAATTCTACTTAACATATCTGAAGTAGGATCAAGCAAACGGCCATGTTTTTAACATATACAGAAGTGAGGTGGCCGAGCAAAGGCAAAGTATTAGAAGCTTTTCTTAATTTGATTGTTGAAATACAAGCATTTCTTGAACAAAAAGGAAATCCTAACTGGCTAGATGATTTAGCTTTTTTAGCTGACATTTCTTAGAAATTAAATTAATACGTTTTCTTAATTTGATTGTTGAAATACAAGCATTTCTTGAACAAAAAGGAGAAATTTATAATACTCTTGAAAATCCTAACTGACTAGGTGATTTAGCTTTTTTAGCTGACATTTCTTAGAAATTAAATTAGTTAAATCTTGAACTTCATGGTGAAAATAGACTACTTAACATATCTGAAGCAGGATCAAGCAAACGGCCATGTTTTTAACATATACAGAAGCGAGGTGGCCGAGCAAAGGCAAAGTATTTGAACGTTTTCTTAATTTGTTTGTTGAAATACAAGCATTTCTTGAACAAAAAGGAGAAATTTATAGTACTCTTGAAAATCCTAACTGGCTAGGTGATTTAGCTTTTTTAGCTGACATTTCTTAGAAATTAAATTAGCTAAATCTTGAACTTCGTGGTGAAAATAAAAATTTGGTATTAAAGCATTTAAAGATAAATTAACCCTTTGAAGTTCATATTTAAAAAAAAAAATAAACTCCTTGATGCATTTTCCTCAAATGTCAAAAATATTTCTAGAAAATCAGTTAGATTCCGGAATATGGGTTAATTATCTAACTAAATTAAGTAATGATTTTAATGAAAGATTTAGTAAATTTGACGATTTGAAACTGATTTTATTTTATTTTTTTCAAAATTCTATGAATAACCTTGACACATTACTACTTTAAGTGCAGAATTAAATAAATTTAATACAACAAATATGGATAATTATTTAAAAATGCTTTACTTGCTGGTGCCGATTCTCTCTTTGATACTTTTTCCAATTATAAAGAATAATTACAAAATGATGTTGCTTTAAAAGCTATGAACATGGACAAGACATTTTGAAATTGTTGATTCATATAAATATCCAATATTAAGAAATTGTGCACTGAAGCTAAATTTTTTTAGACATTTTGGAAATTTGTTGATTCATATAAATATCCAATATTAAGAAATTGTGCACTGAAGCTAAATCTTTTTTGGATCGACTTATCTAAGTGAAGCCACGTTTTCTTCAATGCAATTTATTAAAAATAAGTTTAGATCACGTCTTATGAATGATTGCTTAAGAATAGCAGTATCAAATTACAGTCATGATTTTGAAAAAATTGTGTGAAGACATACAGTATCAACCTTCTCATTAAAGAATATAACTTTTTTTTATGCTTATATATTTTATATATGTGAAATTGTTATTTTTGTTACCTATTATTTACCATTTATGTACCATGAACTATAATGATTTTATTATATTATTATAGAAGAGTAGTGCTACAACGCTAATATATTTCTCTTCTATTTGCTACCCACCTAAAAAGGTCATGAGCCCACCGCGCTTGTAAAAATTTTTCGTTGCTCACTTGCTTTCAAAAAGGTTGGCCACCACTGTTACACATAATACATATTATCGACATTAACAGTAGTTATTACAAATGTAAAAAATTTAAAAACTATAGCAGTATCAAATTACAGTCATGATTTTGAAAAAATTGTGTGAAGACATACAGTATCAATCTTCTCATTAAAGAATATAGCTTTTTTTTTTGCTTATGTATTTCATATATGTGAAATTGTTATTTTTGTTACTTATTATTTACCATTTATGTACATTGAACTATAATGATTTTATTATATTATTATAGAAGAGAAATATATTAGTGCTACAACGCTAATATATTTCTCTTCTATTTGCTACGCACCTGAGAAAAAAGGTCATGCGCCCACCGCGCTGTAAAAATTTTTCGTTGCGCACTTGCTTTCAAAAGTTTGGCCACCACTGATATATATTATCAAAAATTATTACGGGAAACATTAAAATTTATTATTCATCAATGTTTAACAGATAAAAACTATTGGAATAAATTCACATGAATTCAAATTCATTTTCTCTTGAGAAACAGATTCTAAGATTAGAGTAATAAGTTACATAAAATCCAATAAATATTTAGAAATACAGTATTAGTTAAGCTAATTATTACTGGAACACATATAAGGATTTTTCGGAAAGTGAAATAGCTCCGTTTCTAAATTGTTAGGTCCGAAACATCGTATTATATCTCAACATGTTATGATCGTCCTTAAGTATTTAAATTATGTATTAGTTTATTAGTTTGGTTTCCGTTCTTTGAGATTTGGCCCAATTACGCGGCTGTCCCAATAAAGCGGAATCCATTGTATTCTATTTTATTTTCATGCACGAGAGAAATAGAGATACATTAAAATGGAAGATGTTTATAAAATTTATTGATTTTTGTGTTATGTTAATTATTATATATCCTCCTTATCTATTAATTAATGCATAATTATCGTCTGAAAGATAAGATTTAACTTAATCTACCAGAAAGCTAACATTTCAGGTGGACACATCGCGCCATCTTTCGAATAAGTTATAAAATTATGAGATAGTTGAGGTTTTTATTTTTTTTTTAGAACGGGTATTTTAAAAAATATTTAATATTCCAAGTTCAGCTCATAGAGACTCAAATCAAACGGATTTACAAAGTTTCATTGAATAGTCTTCGACTATTTTAGTCTAAAGTTGTATGTGACACTAATGAGGATAACATATTATTATATAGATAATCATATTATATGGATTACAAATAAATTTTGAATAATGTATAAAATCATTGAATTTTATCCAGTGATTTTATGAAACATTTTAAGTTGTATGGTTACTAAATATAAAATTCTTTTATATCGTCTAGTGATATTTATATATAGGGTGTATCTTACCACCGATACCACCCTTTTTTCTCGGAAATGCGATAAGATAGGAAGTAGAGAGAAAAATTCTGATAACCAAAGTATATCCGTGGAATCGAATCGTCAAGATAAAAATTTTGTGAGCTCATCATGAATGTAATGGTGCAGGAGATCAACTTTGAAATCTCCAATGAAAACTTGTGCTGATTTGGGCATAATTGGATAGAACTGTAAAAAACAAACAACTTTGGTGGTGAAAACTTTTTAATATCACCTACGGATTGTGGGAAATGCACAGAAAAAAGAGCCCGCAACATGTATCGCCAATAGGGCTATTCAAACAATTGGAAGAAGAAGAAACTGACAGAGGGTTTCTGTGTATATCCATGTCGCTCATAAGGAGCTGAAACCAAGCTTCTTGGATGAAAGAAGTCGAGAACCCTGGTTCTTGAGTATACCTCCTTGCTGAACTGTGATGGCGAAAGAATTGTCGCACCTGCGGTTCGAGTACGCCCTACTACCACCGTATCCGAATTGGTCTTAAATCTTCATAATACAGTCAAACCTGTTTTTATGCGGTACTTTTCTGTGCGGTTTTTTTTTGTGCGATTGTTTATGTGCGATTTTTTTGCGGCAGATTTAAAAAAATTCCATCAAATGCATATTATGAATAAAAATTAATTAAAAAATGTAATTTAAAAAGGAAACAACAGAAGGCTGTCAAAATAACATGCAAATTAAAAAGAATCCAACACATGGCCCACTCGATATTACTATTCTTGTACACATTGCGCCATCTAGTAACAGTAGTTGATAACCGTCCTATGATTAACGTACTAAAAAAATATATACCACTTGAATGAAAAATGTTCCAGTGTGTAAATTCAATTTTTCCTTGTTTGGATTACTATTTCTAGCTACATCGTGAGGTTTTTGAGGTTTTGAATTACATATTTTCTATGTGGGACTTTTATATGCGGTCCCTATTTACCGCATAAAAATGTTTTTTTTTGTGTGTTGCAAACGATATATTTTATAGCTGCTTACGAAGTTTCAGGATATTTTTTTATGTGATTTCTTTTATGCGGACCCTATCCCCCGTACAAAAACAGGTTTGACTGTACTACTCTTTGCTGCTTCAATGGTGTTCCGCAGTGTACAAAGACGCCCTCTGTCGGATTCTTGTTCTTCTTACTGCTTGAATAGCCCAATCGGCGATATATATAGCGGTAACTTTTTTGATATCTCACAATCCGCAGGTGATATTAAAAAACTTTCAAAACAAAATGTTTATTTTTCACAGATCTATCCAATTATGCCCAAATCGGATACATTTTTATTGGAGATTTCAAAGTTGACTCTTATATCCCTACTTTCTGTAGGCCCACAAAATTTTTATCATGACCATTCCATCCTACGATATAATTTGGTGATGAACATTTTCCTCTCAACTTCCTAACTCATCCCGTTTCCGAGAAAAAGGGTAGTACGGTGGTGAGATACACCCTGTTTAGTGAATTTAAAAAAAAAAGATCACAGACCGAAACAAGAAAAACTGACTAGTGAACTAAGGTTCTAAAATAAAGGATGACAATAAATTAATTAATTAAATGATAGTAATACATGTTGAAATACGGATTCGTCATCACTGTCACTACAAAAGATGTTCCATGTTGTTCCCATTCGTTGTCAGATATCCTTCAGCAATACATTTCAGAGAATCAAGCACTTTTGCGAACACATCTGATTGCTATAAAAATTTGTTGACAAACAAAGAATATACGCTACTACGCTGTTTGTATATCATTGATAGATTGTTGATTCAGATATCCTTCAGCAATACATTTCAGAGAATCAAGCACTTTTGCGAACACATCTGATTGTTATAAAAATTTGTTGACAAACAAAGAATATACGCTACTGTGCTGTTTGTATATCATTGATAGATTGTTGATTAAAACACTAAGGTGTTTTAATGGATAAATTAAATAAATGAATGTTCTATAGGCAATAAACTAAAAGAGAATATTCGGGGATCGGAACAACCAAACTATTAGACTACGCCTGGAACTGCAGTAGAAACAAGCCCAAAACCTAACACAATCAAACCTAAAACGACTCAGATGCAAAATAAGAACATAGTTTATTATCTTTTTTTCCTTTTTTATGATTACTTCCTGTGAGGAAATATATATCCTTTTCTATTAAATACATATTAAAAAAAACAAACATAACAAACAAACAAAGATTATTATAATGTAAAAAAACAGTAAATAGTTGTTTTCGTTAATATAAAGATATGAAAAACGTTCTATCTTTCTTTATATAAAAGTCTGATCGTTTTTAAGTTTTCGAAGATTTATATGGAATTGAAAACAAACCGTAATTTTTTTATTATTGTATACAATTGTTGTTTTGATAATTATTTAATTAAAAATAAGAAAAATATATTTTAATAGAGGTACAATTGTCGCCTTACCAAAGCACGGCGAAAGTGGTACACATCGAAAGGGGGGCTGAAACACGCAAAAAATCCCTAGTGAATCAAAGGTCAAAGGTTTACGAGATATAGATCCGCAAAGTTCCATTAATTGCAAATGGTGCATATGGTTTGGCGTTGTGCCTGGTGTCGCTGCGATCTGTCACGCGACGCATCCCGTTCCTGTGCTCTCAACTTTCTAACTCATCCCATTTCCGAGGGATCAGTTAGGAAATACAGAGGCATCTAGCGGCACTACCTATGCCGCTAGATGCCTCTGTATCTCGTAAACATTAAAGGTCAAAGGTTTACGAGATATAGATCCGCAAAGTTCCATTAATTGCAAATGGTGCATGTGGTTTGGCGTTGTGCCTGGTGTCGCTGCGATCTGTCACGCGACGCGTCCCGTTCCTGTGCTCCACTACCTATGCCGCTAGATGCCTCTGTATCTCGTAAACAGACCTTTGACCCTTGGTTCACTAGGGATTTTTTGCATGTTTCGGCCCCACTTTCGATGTGTACCACTTTCTCCATGCTTTGGAAGGCGACAATTGTACCTTAACAGATAATATGATTCTTCAATCCAAGACATTATCTTCAATGAACTTTCAGCCTGATAAACTCCCATCACCACATATACAATCTGAAATTGACTTCATGGATTTAATGGACACGTTTTGTATGTTTTTGTGGACACGTTTATAAAAAACATGAAGACATATCATTTGTCCAAATATTTCGTTTATTATAGCATTTGGAATCAATTGGCTGATCATGATTACGTCACATCAGTGCGATGATGTAGTTATCGTGACATCACACAGTCATAGATTTTGTGTCGTCGTCTTTTTTATGTGGTGATGAGTTTATATAATTCATTATAATATTTGAGATTCCATCGGCTTGTTGCGTTTAATTTTACTATTGATTTTATCAGTTGATTCAGCCAGCATATTTATAGTCAATCAAGTGATTTGACAGTAAATTTTTAAAAATTTCAAAAAGTGGAGTTAAGGTTTTAGTAAAAATTTCAAAAAGTGGAGTTAAGTCGATTTGGGTTGTGAACGACTCAATTAGAACTGAAACTCGTTTATAGTCAATCAAGTGATTTGACAGTAAATTTTTAAAAATTTCAAAAAGTGGAGTTAATCGATTTGGGTTGTGAACGACTCAATTAGAACTGAAACTTAGAAAACGAAACTGTCGTACGGCATGTTCAGTATTCCAAGCATGCACAAAGAAGTTCCTGTTCCAATTATCGGTAGCACATTTACCTTCTTTTGTTAAATTTAAATCCTTCGTTTAGACTCCGAAAGCGAGTAATCTTGAATTCGTATCTATTTTTAATTTGTCTAGTATAAAAGTTATAAAATAATTAGAGAGAACAAGAGTTTTGAAGAAAATACTTCGAGATAACTTTTGAAATTACATTGGTTTAATGCCGAAAGTGCACGGAAAAATTTTTCCATATATCAAAGGTTTTGAGATAGAGAGGTTCGAGGTAACAAGGTTACACTCTGTTTAGAATGGAACTTCTGGTTTCAATCTCGGGATTTTTTTCGGCCGGTTAACGGTGGTGAAAGAGAAGCTTCCATTCTAGAAGATCCGGGTTCGATTCCCGCTTCCATATCTCTAGACTTTTTCAAAAGGGAGCTGGGCTTTGACTGTTTAATTTCTTTCTCCATCTGAAGATCGATTCATCAGGGATGTGGCGGCCCGTGATGTGAAATGGATGCTCCGCTATTTTGCATTTACACGAAGAGATGCAGCTAAAACTGCACAGTGAATTAATCCTGGGATTTCGAATATCTGATCCCAAGATAATAAACGATTTTAGACAATCCCATTCTGGAATTAATTACTTCTAATACGGGGATTTCAAGTATCCTGAGATTATTATATAATATTCCTTATTATATTCAAATATTTAGTTAATAATTCATTATATTACGGACATTAATAAAATTGTTAAATATTATAAACAGATTATTGGAATGAGCATTAAAAATCATTTAAAATAATCACTCGTAATAATTATTTCTACAAAATCAGACCATTGTGAAAATTATAGGAGAGATGGCTGAGTTGATTGGCTGACTAACTGTTAAAAAATCTACCTTCCATTCACAATATCTGGGATACAAATCTGATATTTACATCTATAGATCTCTTAAGCAGTTTGTGGCTCAACCTGATCAGCCTCATTTCTTCTCTATATCTGCCGATATTGTATCAAAGATGCTTTATTATTCCATATCGATATATCATTTATTAATTCTATGTGATAATTTTTTAATAAGTATTTTATCTTACTAAATCTGAAAAGTGATGCCTTTATTTATGTAAATCTATTACCTTTAACATTTTAATATTCATAATCTTCCATCTGTTTTCATTAATACATATTAAAATTTCTTCCCTATTTGAAATTAATTTCTTTTTATTAAAACAGACCGTTATATATTATACATCATTTTATATCTGTAAATAGTTTACTAGCTAATAGAATTAAACTCAAGATAAATATTTGTCATGTTTATTGTAATATAATCAATAATTCTAACATGTATTAAGTATAGTTTAAAATAAAATATAGTATGATATATTATATCACAATAATTTTTCCTATGTTATACGGAATATTTCCATTTCTATATTACTGAATACAAATATCTTATTTTTAATATTCTTCTAATTAAAATTAAAATTAAAATATTCTTTATATCCAACTGATAAATGAATATATTCCAGAAGCAATAATAATTATTATGGTTAGATAGATTAAACTGCCATATCTCAGGAGGGATGTATTGTATCTGGTGACAGCTACTTATAGAGCTCACTGGCTGGCCAACACCCATGATGGGATCAACCGGATGGTTGAAGAATGGGGTTCGACAGTCCGGCCCCCTGCTGAAAAACTGGAAGTGTGGGACGTGGATTTGAACCCGGCCTCCAGAATGATAAGCACCACAGGCTGGCCAACACCCATGATGGGATCAACCGGATGGTTGAAGAATGGGGTTCAACAGTCCGGCCCCCTTCTGGAAAGCTGGAAGTGTGGGACGTGGATTTGAACCCGGCCTCCAGAATGATAAGTATTATTACATAGCCATCCGTCAGACATAATTATTGAAGAAAAAACATTAGTTAATTACCGATTTAATATAAAACAGCTTTAGGTAAGATCTTTCGAGGAATGAATAAATTTGTAAATACACCTAGCCCTCGATTTTGCATGGCACTCAATTTACACGGTTTTTAAATGAAAACAAAAAAAATTTTTTTAGTTTTATTTTGATTGTTTTGCATAAATAAATTTATAAATTATGCCATTTATAATTAAAAATTTTTTTTGGTTTTATTTTGATTGTTTTGCATAAATAAATTTATAAATTATGCCATTTATAATTAAAAGAGTATCATATTGTTACATTTTGTGGGTTTACGAGTTCGTAGAGATTAATAAAGAGTGAATACAACTATATTTCCCATAATCCAATTTATTTATACACAAAACAAAATAATCTTGTTTCACTATAACACTATATACTTCAATACAAAATCCGATAATTATCTCATACAACTCTAATTTAGTATGTCTTTAAACAGAATAACTCAGTTCTTCTTAGTCCACTTTTGCTTTCACAATTTATCACTCAATAATTCACAGTTCTTAGTCCACTTTCGCTTTCACAATTTATCGCTCTCTTAATTATCTCATACAACACTAATCTGTGTCTTTTATTCAGAATAACTCGCAAGTTCTTCTTCCTAGTCCACTTTCGCTTTCACAATTTATCGCTCACTATTAACTTTTACTGTCCAAGTATCGCGGAACTCAACTCACGTTTGCAGCTCGCCTATTTATGTTTGAATGCTTTTAATGATTTTATTTGTACGGAATATTGTTAATTTGTTTTTCGTTTTGGACCGTATTCGATGTTAATTAATGTTTATGTTTTCATTTTAAAAAATAAATTGAAAAAGTATAAGCATTAAATTGTCTCTAAAAATTAATGAACCAATCCCGTTTTTTTCCTTTAATCCTTATCTTATTTTACACGGTTATAAAGAACATAACCTCGACTTTTCATTATTTTCTTAAGATTGATTTACACGGTTTACAGTTTAATTGAATATATCCTTCTATTTTGTATGAATTCTGCGTCTCGTTTTAAACGGTTTCGGTTTGCAAGATTTTTCCAGGAACGTATCTACCGTGTAAATCGACGGCTGAGTGTATAATTAATGCTTATAATATGGAATTTATTATTATAATAAATATTATAATTTTAAATTCCATATTATATTTAAAATGGAATTTTAAATATAATATGGAATTTATATTATGCATGAATCATTGCAAATGTTATTTTTTCCATAATTTTTCTGATGAAGTGAAGAAAACTTGAATATAAACTTAATTTATAGCACAATTGTCAGCATATATGAGGCTATATCTAAATCTCCAAGTGCTATTTATGTTTGAATGCTTTTAATGTTTTTATTTGTACGGAATATTGTTAATTTGTTTTTCTTTTTGGACCGTATTCGATGTTAATTAATGTTTATGTTTTCATTTTCAAAGATAAATTGAAAAAGTATAAGCATTAAATTGTCTCTAAAAATTAATGAACCAATCCCGTTTTTTTCCTTTAATCCTTATCTTATTTTACACGGTTATAAAGAACATATCCTCGACTTTTCATTATCTTCTTAAGATTGATTTACACGGTTTACAGTTTAATTGAATATATCCTTCTATTTTGTATGAATTCTGCTTCTCGTTTTAAACGGTTTCGGTTTGCAAGATTTTTCCAGGAACGTATTTACCGTGTAAATCGACGGCTGAGTGTATAATTAATGCTTACAATATGGAATTTATTATTATATAGGAGTCGTTAATTTTATTATAGAACTTTTAATTATATTATTATATCAATTATATTTATCATTTATATGCATGAATCATTGCAAATGTTGTTATTTTTTCCATAATTTTTCTGATGAAGTGAAGAAAACTTGAATATAAACTTAATTTATAGCATAATTGTTAGCATATATGAGGCTATATCTAAATCCCCAAGTTTCACCTATTAAGCAACAATTCGGAGTATTTTGACAGAAGTCCCTTCTCTTTTGGAATGTCAACCTGTGTAGCTTTTCCTCTTCATTAAAGTTTTTTTACTTGCTTAAATTCTTTGTTCCATTACTGGATATTGATTTCATAACAACAATAATATATAGCAATAATTCATAGCACAAATTAAGAAGCAAACAGTGATTATGGAAAATTACATAATTCGAACTAACAGATTGTGATATTTTGAAAGTCAGACTCAGAGATAACACATAGAATAAAAATCAAAAAAAGAAAGAGAGAGATTAGGAATACATAGTATAATAGGAAATATAGAGCGTTACTACAAGATGAAATAATAGCTCAGATAAATAAATTTGTTTCTTAGAAATATGTAGTGTCTGTTACAAAAATATCTGCCCATTCAAGATACCAGAAATCTCTTATGAAAACTCATACTATTCATCATTTTCGTCGTTGTTCATCTTTTTGTCAAATCTGAAAAAATGATAAGCATTATTTAACAATATAATATATTGTATTACTACAAGATGAAATAATAGCTCAGATAAATAAATTTGTTTCTTAGAAATATGTAGTATCTGTTACAAAAACATCTGTCCATTCAAGATACCAGAAGTCTGTTATGAAAACTCATACTATCCATCATTTTCGTCGTTGTTCATCTTTTTATCAAATCTGAAAAAAATGATAAGCATTATTTAACAATATAATATATTGTTTTTATATTTTAGAAAAGCAAATAATATAATGTGTTACTTCTATATCACCTAAATCGAAATTAATGTCCTACATTAGAAAACACATTTTATGTTTTCTGTTTAATAGTTTTAGGATTTAAATTAAATCTATGGCATAATTAATTTTTTAAAGATAAAACTGCATACAGTAGAAAATTATAGAACACAATATATCAATAAAATTATATGTACTGAAAATACAAATGTAATAATTTATATGCGTTTTTTTATATTTTAAACATAAGTAAAACACATATATATAAATTTGTGTGGTTAATTTATACTTATGTCTTTATGTGGTTTATTAAATTATATGTTATCAATATATTGTTTATACATTTCAACTTTTCTTCAAAATAATGAATTTTTACAAATTATTGAATCATACCATTTTAGTAAGAAAAATATTTTTTTTAGTTTCTAATTTATGGAATCTATTTTTTAGTAATATGTAATATGAGGTTTTCATCCCTCTACGTTTTAATTACTTCGCTTAGGATAATGCTTTATATCAATACTTCTCAAATTATTCGATGCAGCAGATCGAAATTGTTTAGTTTCTAATTTATGGAATCTATTTTTTAGTAATATGTAATATGAGGTTTTCATCTCTCTACGTTTTAATTACTTCGCTTAGGATAATGCTATATATCAATACTTCTCAAATTATTTGATGCAGCAGATCGAAAATTTTCTTTTTTCAATGTAACCTTGCAACCTTGTAGAAGCAAGGTTACATTGCAAGGTGCATTGGAAAAAGAAATCTTTCCAAGTGAAAATTTTTGGAAATTTTCACTTGAAAAAATTGAACTGGAAATTTTTTCAAGTGTACAATATATCTACATAATTTTTCCAAATTTTCTCACAGTTTAATATAGGCATAATTTTCTTAAAATATAACCCTTGGTATCACCCAATGTGTATTATATTATATATTCTTTGCTTTGCAAAATTCTATAAGTGTGATGCGTGACGCTATATTATATAGGTATATGCTGCTTAGTGTTCTGTAAAAAGACATTATCCAAATTTAACCTTGTGCGAATAACATATATATATAAACTTTATTGTACAGCGAAAATTGTAAAAATACTACACAATACTCTATTACAGCTAACTAAACAATTCGGTATTTTTACATTACGGCTGAGTGTACAATATTAACAGATACAATTAGAGAATTGTACATTAATTTACTCTGATGAAAATTGATATGTACAATTTCAATTAACAGATGGCACTGCATTCTGTTTGTTTATATAGTTTCATGTTTAAATATGACCACAAATCTATAGCAACTTACGAAACTTACGTCCACTATGTCCCGTTATCCGAACATAAAACTGTTTACACCATTTTTTATATTATATTTTGTTGGCCTTTTGTTTATCTGTTACCTTGCTTGTTTTATATTATTTTTAAGACTGCATTTTTTGCTATTACCTTGTGTCTGGCGCATTTTGGCCATGAGGCCATTATACCATTAAACGCCAACAAACCAACCAACCGAACAGAAAATTTTAATATAGGACATAGGATGTCTGAAAAGTCGATAAGTTGTGCATATCTGTACTAATGTTATGCTTCCGAAAACATGGCAACCCGCTGTGGATCGGTACTTCTGCAAACAGATAGTATTGATTTAAATGACAATCAACGCAGAAATTATTATGGATGTGCATAACAGGGTTTCTTTTTTAAAATTTATCCCATGATGTCTATGTTGTTATTAAACGACTTTCTGTTCTAAATGCATTTCTCGTTCTCAAGACTTTATGCAATGTACTGTATAAACGTTCTGAAGATGATTTTGTCTTCATCTACTCTTAACGATCACTATATAAACGGTAAAAGTGCAGTGAAATCAAAAATTTTTTTATAAATATTTTATATGTACACGGATCAATTTCTATTTAATTACTATATATTATTTAATATAATTGAAAATAAAACTACACAATATATTTAAAGATATATTTAAGTTAATAAGTTATTATCATTTATATATAGACAGTGTTTTTTGTTTTCCAATATTTTGTTTGGATATATCTGGATTTAATCCATTTTTTAAAACAATAATTTTTGCAACCATACTATGACCATTCCACCAACTATAATTTAACAATTTTTCTTTAAGATCCAAAGGATTTTTTATTTATATTTAAAAATTGTTACAATTAATCAATTAACTTCTAAAATAATCACATGAACCATAGGCCACCACAAAATATGCATTTCGGCTTTTAACAGCCCTCTTCAGTTCCATTTATGGTCCTATTAAAAATATATTTTTATATATTTTCAATTACATTTTTAAATTAACATTATATCAAAATTTACTTACCAGTTCACAACAAAATTATCGATTATAATTACTAAAAATAATGGATCCTTCAAATTGATAAACTTTAAAAAACTTGATCCTACATTAATTCCAATAAATTATATTATTATTTTAACAAAATTACATTTCAGCCTTTATACTAAAAATAAAAATGTATTTCCTTAAATATAAAAAAACGAAAAGTAATAATGTAAGTAATAAAACGAAAAGTAATAATGGAAATGTTTCAAGATCATCTAATAAAATTAGTAAAGTTTTCCTTTCGGTTCCTTATAATAAAAATAATTTTTATGCAGTGAAGAATATATTTAAAGCTTTAGACATTTATATTGCACCTAAATTACAATTTACTGTAAAATTTTTAATTTATTTAGGCAGAACAACACAATCAATGTTAAATATGGACCATGTAGTTTATAGATTGGAATGTACTTGTCAACAACCACATGTTTACATAGGGGAGACAAAACGGGAATTAAAAATAAGATTAAATGAACACAACAGGTATATTAGACTTAAACAAGAAAAATCTGGTATCGCTATTCATTGTTTAAAACATAGCATAAATAATAATTTTATAAAAAACTTAAAACAAGAAAGGAAAAGTGTAAAAAGGTTATTTTATGAATTTTATTTTATAAAACAAACTGAAATGAAAAATAAAAATTTAATAGTAAATAATAAAAATGGATTAACAATACCGAATATTTGGTGGGATGTAATTTTTTTTTAGATGGCGGTTTAATAAGAAACTGATAAAAAGATGTAAATTAATAGAACGTTTTCAACCTCCATATTACTAAAAGAAGAAGAAGAAGAAGAACGTTTTCAAGAAAGTGGGAGATACCGGAGGAAAAAGCTCGAGCTATAGCCTCCATATTATTAAGTGAAGAAGAAGAAGAAGAACCTCCATATTACTAAAAGAAGAAGAAGAAGAACGTTTTCAAGAAAGTGGGAGATACTTGATAAGTTAGCGTTAAAGTTTTGGATGATTTAGGTAAGATACAATAAATTTTTTTGGAATTAGCAATAAAAAAATAATAAAAGATAATTGTTAGTGTAGGTTGAAAGATAAATTCTAATTGTAACTGTTGAACTTTTCTCTCTAATACGTTTTAAATATTTCTTTATCTACACAGTTTAGCAATATACCCATATTTCTCCTGAAGAAAACAATCCATTACCGGTTAAAATTGGTCCATATTTTGATGTAAAATTGTTTTTCTAACTTAACATATGCAAATCATTTTAGCTGGACTATATTGTTATATTCGCATACAAAATATGTATAAATTTATAGAAATTATCAGTTATAATTAATTATTTATACTATCTGATATTGTTTTTCTACATATTATTATTATTATTATTATTTTTGTTTTATTTTATAAAAATATAGTATTTTTCGAGAAATTTGTTGAGAAGTATAAATCCATATTTTATATATAAATTCATATTATTACTCAAAAAATAAATAAATAAATCGGAAAAACAGTCTACTGATGGTCATTTAACGGAAGCTGAAAATGTAGTTTTATCCTTTCTCGGACTAGTAGACGTGACGTCACAAACCAGTATTCAGGCCTTGTACTTCGGAGGGTGGTGGCCGGACTAGTAGACGTGACGTCACAAACCAGTATTCAGGCCTTGTACTTCAGAGGGTGGTGGCCGGGCCCGGACCCGGACCCAATGAAAGATATTTTCAAAGGGTGGGACCGGAGACTCGATTCCGGGTCAGAGTGGAAAGCCGAAGCGTTTCCACGTGGCCAATCCGGCCGACAAATATGAACTTTATATTAATTTTCATAATTTTTTACAGGAACACTTATTGACCTTCCACGGAACACTGGTGTTCCGTGGAAGGTCAATAAACTATGTTCCACGGAACACTGGTGTTCCGTAGAACATAGTTTGGGAAACGCTGCCATAGACAGTAACTGTATAGAAGTTGTATATCATAGTTATAGTATTATATCATGTTATGAATTAATAATTAGATAAAGAATTAATTTTAATCGAGGAACAGTGATTTCAAACAAAAATATTTTTATTACGATTAATTTGACCATTAAACTATTCATATTTGGGATAAAAAAGTTGATTTCGAAGTAGTTCGATCAATTTATAATAATAGATATATGTCTCAAATATATCTACATATAGTTGTTTTATAAAATATACAGTTTATTGATAAATTAAATTGTACTTTTACAAAAAAAATTTAAGTTTAATGTATATACAAAAATCTTTTACTTCATAATACAAAATAATGAATATAATATTAGAAAACAGAAATCGTCTTTACAGGGCTTTAAAACCAATAAACTAAGTATTTTTAGCTAAAATGGAAATGTTTTATAACGAATTTTTATTAAGGATACACAAATTCAATTACTTTGATCAGGGATTATACCTGTATCCATGCAATCCCTTGATCAGTTATATTTCAATTGTACTTTTTATTTTTTATTTAATATGTTAATTTTCGAAATTATTAATCAGTAACTTGGTTATTTAATGATGTCACATAAAAATGGCTTACCATGCAGAGCCTTGTCGATCTCGTCGCAACAAAATTTTTCTCCCTATTCTATGAAGCCTAATTTTTCTTCTTTCTTCGTTCCTTTTGCCCGATGGAACGACAAACATTCGGTCTTTTGATTTTCCTTTACATTCCACTGCACAACAGCCCGTCATATTAAAAAATTGCAATAATTATACTTTGTTGACTATATAGAGTGCACTGACATATACACATACGGCTTTCTTTGCATCAAAATGGCGGAACGAGGTCACGTGATACTGATCAGCCTATGGGAGTGCTAGATTATCTGCAAATGCACCGGAGACGAGTTCAGTAGAGCAGCGGCTGCGATAACTATGGCTGTGGTTCGATATTCCACAAACTACACTAACTAAACCTTCCCGGTTTTCTTGGTTGACGTCACAGTTTCGTTTGAATAAAGAATCAGTTCAGTGAGACAGATCATATGATTTAAGATGGAAGCATTCATAAATGTTTTAGCATAATTATTCACAAGTTTGATTGTTAGCGAAGTAAATGGTACAAGAAATGATGATTATATTGATGTATTGAAGCACGTTGCACATTTGTATAAATTAGGCGCCATTAAAGAAAATTGAATTTCGCCTCACTGCGCATGCGGTTAGAACCCTACCCTAAACCCTACCCCGAATCCAACCCTACTCGTGAGATAGTTAGATCGTGCGATCCAATCTTGACGTCAGTTGGAATAAAGAACCACAAAAGTGAGGAAACCGAATAATATCGAACCGACATAGTGCGAACTGTGAGAGAATTGACGAATATCGAACCACAGCATATGTTAGCCACCCGCTACTGAACGCACTGCTGCCATTTAGCGCGCAGCACTGCTAAGTTGCAGCGGAATAGAGCGTAGCTGCAGACCTAATCAACAAGATGGCAGCTTCAATCGGAAAAGTAAGTTTACTTTATGGAAATATGCGATTCGGTGTGTTCGTGGACGAACACGAAAAATGCAATGGAAAATGGTAATTAATAACAACAATTTTTTAATATTGTAATATTTTCCAGATTCCAACATAAATAAATCGGGTTGGTATTATTATAAAACTTGAAAACTTATAAAATATGAATGTAATCTCAGGAATGTATACACTTTGGGGAAAAAATCTGACATCTTCATTTTATTTTACGTTTTTGAACTTATTCTCTAGATGAATTTCTACTTCTGATTAATTTCAATCCTGTGGAATCACTATAAAATAAAAAAAATTTTTCACGATTTTCGTTTGTCTTTCAATTTTGAGCTGTAATATGGTACTTTTATTAGTTTTTTATTGTCCAATTATATCGAAATTTAAGTGTCCGTGTCCGTTATTGAGGGTGTCCGCTTTTGAGGGGAGATGCTCCCATAGACATCCATGTATTACTCCCGGGGAATTACAAAGTGTCCATTATTGAGGGGTGTCCGTTAGGTGAGGTTTCACTGTATATTCCATTTTAAACAATGATGATATTACTTACTTGCAATTAATTTAAAATGGATTTTAAATCAATGCTATTTTACATAATATCATGATACAAATTTTAAAGTGATTAATTATTTCTGATTGAAACATTTATATATTGACAATAGATTTTTAATCCTGTGATCTGGAAACTAGAGGAAATTTTGGAAAATACTGATTTTACGATTGAATAATTTGTAATCCCAGGATTTTGGAATCTTTAAATTATTTTATAACATGCATCACAAGATGATAAAAAGCTTTCTTTATTCATTATATTGCAGGCATATATATTATTCAAATTAAAAAGATAGAAAATATATTGTCAAATCATCAATTAGATAAGAATTTTATAGAACTATAAACTAACTTTTCAAAAACTGCTTAATCATATCAAAGCTTAGTTCAAAGGATTAAAGCACTACATGCAGTCATAAGCTATCAAAAACACTTTTTAATATTATTCACAATAGTAAAAAGTGTTTTTGATAGCTTAAGAATTTTATAATCCTATTATTATTAAATATAGATTACCATATTAAATATTAATTTAATGCTATAATCTTTTATTGAATGTTGATAATAAATAGGCAAATTAGCACAGCCAAATGGGGATGCTATATCTAGAGTACTATATAAATAATATAATTTTCAAAACCTTGATATATACCTCATAGACTATTCAGCACTTTTAGCAGTTAAGTTTCACTTTCGTTTTTACATTATGAACATTTTCGGCTATCAAGCCATCTCCAGGTAATGTTCTAATAGCGATAGAATAAATTTCGAAAAGTTTTTAACGTGGAAGTCGTATAACCTATCTTGATATATAGCAGATGTGAACTGATACCTTAGTCTACCTTGATATGTAGCAGATGTGAACTGAATTTCTTTTAGCAGATTTATTTTTAACAACATAATGTTGAAATGCATAAATAATATTTTTCTGTTAAATTCAATATTAAATAAAAGTAAACACTAAGCCAAATAACTAAGATAATTCATTTATTTCAAAACGTTTTCAGCTATCCACTTAGCCTGCATTGAGGCAAGCTATGTGGATAGCCAAAAACGTTTTTTAATAAATGAATTATCTTACATATTTTGCTTAGTGTTTACTTTTATTTAATAACTAAAGTAAGAAGTATTTCAGTATAAATTCAATATATTGATAAATAAGCTTTTCAAAAATTTTTAACAATGAATCATATATACTAAGTGGACAAAGTGGAGATCTCATTTATAAATCCTTGTTTTTTTTTCAGGAATAGGTATAATGTATGACATTTGACTATTGTAGGGATAAAATATCTTTCCAAACTTAATTGAATTAGGAATAAAAATGATCCATAAACCAAGCAATAACTGTTTTATGAAATCTTATTGGTATATCATTGAGTCCTCTAAAGAATTTATATTTGATTTTTAAAATCAAAATCAAATCTTCATGTTTAAATTTAATATGACTGAAATACTTTGAGACTATATTTGGTATGCTCTTTATCCTTATAAATTTTTCCTTTAAATTCTCACATATCTTTCCAAATAACTCAATAGGTATATTTGCACTTTATTTTGATTTATTGTGTATTAAAATATTAAAAGAATCCCATAATTTATACAGATTGTTAAAATTTGAATTTATTGTAAATATTTAATATTTAACTTTATTGAAACATGTAGCCTTAAAATATTTCCCTTTAGATTGATTATATAAAAAATAAGCAGGAACAGTTACTATTATTTTGCCATTTTTGAAAGTGTTTAAATTATTATATATTAATTTGCTGAGTAGTTTTAAACATCCATTTATCTGTGTATTCAATTATATTAATAATAGGGATATGAATACAAATAATAGTTTCGATATAAGAAAACAAATAATTGAATAAATCTATATTTCATTAATGTAGACATTCCCCAAGGAAAAACATTTCCTCTGAAATGGCATGGCATTAGCAAATTTCCAATTTAAAATTGTTTTATTTGTAATATTTTTACATATTATTTTAAAATTATAGATGATTGCACAGTGATCAGAATTAAATCCTATAATTGGATACATTGCATATTCAAGTATGAAAGTAAAAATCAGATCAAGATTCTAGATTTTCATATAGAAAATTATACAATTTGATGAATATCAAAAAAATTAACTATTTCATTAAAAAAATATTTTTGATAATTTGTTAAAAAGGAATATTGCATTATCTGTTGAGGATGTTGAGGATCAAAGATTCGATATAGAAAATTATACAATTTGATGAATATCAAAAAAATTAACTATTTCATTAAAAAAAATATTTTTGATAATTTGTTAAAAAGGAATATTGCATTATGTTCGACTGTGCATTCCAGAAGGGACAACCCGACCATGTGTGGGAGTAGGGGTTACTTATAAAAACAAACAAGTCGGAAGGAAACTGTATCTAACAGCTGCAAGTGGACAGTGACAAAATCAGTGATGTTAATCCAACACTCCCCCTCGAGTCAATGGTTATCAAACATTTAATTTTCGGGAGAACGTTCCAACCTGCTTGATTTTTGGTGGAAATATGCAACACTCCCCCTCGAGTCAATGGTTATCAAACATTTAATTTTCGGGAGAACGTTCCAACCCACTTGATTTTTGGTGGAAATATGCGATACTTCCAGCTGTCTCTATGTGTTATACGACTGCCAATAACATTGTTGTTTTTGGGACAATCTACCAAAAACCCAGGTGTCGTTTTTGATAATCAACCTGATCTCGTCCTCGATAACCGGAAATATGCGATACTTCCAGCTGTTTCTATGTGTTATACGACTGCCAATAACATTGTTGTTTTCGGGACGATCTACCAAAAACCCAGGTGTCGTTTTTGATAATCGACCTGATCTCGTCCTCGATAATCTTATACCAATCGTTGGCGTCGGGGCCAGATAAGGCGTTTTTCATAGGGATCTCAGAAAGGAATGTATATTCTTCGTCAGTGATAGCGGAGTTTTCGATGGCTGGTTGGTAAACTTTGCGTGGTCTTCCTCTGGAACCTGTTCTTATGAACGCTGGTCTACCTCTCCCTCTGCCGGAAATGGCAGGGATACTGATCTCATCTTCGCTTGCTTCAGTGTCTTCAATGCAGGTGGCTGGTTGGTAAACTTTGCGTGGTCTTCCTCTGGAACCTGTTCTTATGAACGCTGGTCTATCTCTCCCTCTGCCGGAAATGGCAGGGATACTGATCTCATCTTTGCTTGCTTCAGTGTCTTCAATGCAGGCGTCGCGTTGAATGCTTTCGCTTCCCAGTGTCGGATTTAACTTGATATCTACGTAACTTTGTGAATCGAGAGTTTCTCCTGTAATGTCATTTTTATCAGGCTGTTCTATTGGAGTAAAGTCATAATAGTCATCATGTGACTTATTTCCTTCAATAAATCTAACATCTCAAGTTAAAATAACCTTCTTGCCATCATTTGACCAGATTCGGTAGCCCTTGTTGGTGTCTGTGTACCCCAAAAAGATACCTCTTTTACTGCGAGGATCAAATTTCCCTCTTCCAGGTTCTCTGTCAAGATAGAAAACTGGATTTCCGAACACCTTGAAATTACCTACGTCAGGCGCTCTCCCCATTCATATCTCGTACGGCATTCATCCGTTTAGGCTTTTTGATGGAAGACGGTTGCGTATATAATTCGCTGTGTTGACTGCCTCGGCCCAGAACGAAGCAGGTAGCCCGGATTCTATCATGAGGCATCTGGCGGTGTCTATAAGAGTTCTATTCTGCCTCTCGGCTACTCAGTTTTTTCCGGATTATAGGGAATTGTCAGTCTCCTTGTGATTCCACGTTTCTCTAGATAATCGGATTCTATCATGAGGCATCTGGCGGTGTCTATAAGAGTTCTATTCTGCCTCTCGGCTATTCAGTTTTTTCCGGATTATAGGGGATTGTCAGTCTCCTTGTGATTCCACGTTTCTTTAGATAGTTAGTAAACTCTTGACTTATATATTCTTTCCCGTTGTCAGACTGGAGGCACTTCACATTTGTACCTTTTTAACTCTCTACGAATGCGATAAACTCTTTAGTTACCTTAAATACATTCGCCTTGGATTGCAGGAAACGTACCTCGCACCATCTTGACTTGTCATCGATAAATTCGACAAAATATTTGGCACGACCAATTGATTCGACCCTCATAGGTCCGCCCACATCTGTGTGAATCAGGTCAAGGATATTCGTTTCTCTGAATGATCTTTTAGGAAATGGGTTTCGAGTCATTTTTCCTTCCAAGCAGACATGACAGTTCAGTTCATCCGCAGAACCCTCGAATTGGATTCCCTTAAGGGTTCCTTTTATGCTGTGCAGTCAATATATCCTTAGTATTTGCGTGACCAAGATGTCGGTGTCACAACTCAAGTATAGCAGTGCTAGTTTTCAGCATGTGTAACACAGTACGGGTGTTTTGCTTGCATTCATTTGCGTAATACAAATCTCCAATGCGCTTGGCGTAGAACCCTCGAATTGGATTCCCTTAAGGGTTCCTTTTATGCTGTGCAGTCAATATATCCCTAGTATTTGCATGACCAAGATGTCGGTGCCACAACTCAAGTATAGCAGTGCTAGTTTTCAGCATGTGTAACACAGCACGGGTGTCTTGCTTGCATTCATTTGCGTAATACAAATCTCCAATGCACTTGGCGTACTGTTTGACATCACCTTTCGAATCCAAGACCAAAGCATCGGTCTTTCAAACAGGACCTAGAATCCACGGTCGGTGATTTTTCCCACCGACAGGAGGTTTGTCCGAAGGTTAGGGATATGCAGTGTATCATTAAGCATGATGTTTTTCCACACTCCCAATATCCTGTAGTTGTTCCCTTGCCAGTCACTTTGGTCGAAGCATTGTTGGCGAGGTTTAGAATGCATCTTTCTGAGCAAAGGATTTTCTGAAAATCTTGTAAATCATTACATAAATGCGAAGTTGCGCTGCTGTCAAGGCACCACCTTCGGCAAGAGTAGTTCGATTGAGTCTTCAGAAAGGACCTAGAATCCACGGTCGGTGATTTTTCCCACCGACAGGAGGTTTGTCCGAAGGTTAGGGATATGCAGTGTATCATTAAGCATGATGTTTTTCCACACTCCCAATATCCTGTAGTTGTTCCCTTGCCAGTCACTTTGGTCGAAGCATTGTTGGCGAGGTTTAGAATGCATCTTTCCGAGCAAAGGATTTTCTGAAAATCTTGTAAATCATTACATAAATGCAAAGTTGCGCTGCTGTCAAGGCACCACCTTCAGCGAGAGTAGTTCGATTGAGTCTTCAGATCGTTAAGCGTATTCAGACAGACGTCTTCTGCGTATTTAGTGGTTTGCCTCTTATTCTCACTCCAGCATTCTGATGCCTTATGACCCTGTTTTTTTGCACTTAAAACAGTGAAATTTGAAATGATTCCTCTTTCTGGACAGTCCGGAGTCGTCGTGTTTGGTGCTGTCCAGTCTTTCCTTTTGATTAAATTGCCCAACATTTTTCTTTGCCAACAAAGCGTCTAAAGATATGTCATTTGTATCATTCTTCCGTGCATCGCTCTCTTCTACGATTTTTATATGAAGAGCTTCAGGCATCAGTAACTCGTCTCGTGACTCAATAGCAGTTTGTATCATTCTTCCGTGCATCGCTCTCTTCTACGATTTTTATATGAAGAGCTTCAGGCGTCGGTAACTCGTCTTGCGACTCAATAGCACATCTGAAGTTTTCGAAGTTTGTGGGCAGACTGTAAAATAGCATTATAGTTAACAAGTCTGGATTAATGTCTATGTTCATATCGGCTAATTTATCAACTGTATCGAAGAAGTTACACAGATGCTCGCGCACGTCGCTGCCCTCCGCCATCCTATGCAATGTTAGCCTCTTCAGCAATGTTGCCTTTCTCGCCGGTCCCGATGACTGGTAAATCGCTTGTAGTTTTAACCACATAGCACGAGAGGATTCACAATTCTTTACCTGTTTCAGCTCACTCGGGCCGATCAACAGGATGATATCCGACATCGCCTTGTTGTCGTTTTTAGTCCAGTCTGATATGACAGCTGCGTTTGTGCCCGTTGACTCGGGTTTTGCAATCACTCTATTCATGTATCCCCACAGATCGTTCTTGATCAAAATCGCCTTCATCTGAAGCTTCCAAGTGTCGTCGTTGCTCTTAAGGAACTCCAATCCTTGCGACGCTGGTAGCACTCATTTTTCGTTAGGCTTTTCGCTCCATTCATGTATTCCCACAGATCGTTCTTGATCAAAATCGCCTTCATCTGAAGCTTTCAAGTGTCATCGTTGCTCTTAAGGAGCTCCAATCCTTGCGATGCTGGTAGCACTCATTTTTCGTTAGGCTTCGAATGGAGGTTGCTGAATGAAGTGTTTTTCAATCTCTTGTTTCATATCAGTTGCATGCGGCCTGGGCCCGTAACCTGTTGAGGATGTTGAGGATCGAAGATTCGCACATCGGAATCAAATATTGAACTGAACGAACAAGAACACATTTATTGGAACACTTACTAAAATACAAGAACTAATATATTAGATGGTTACAACCAGATGACTCGACTGTACCTACCACACAGCTCGACTGTGCATTCCAGATGGGACAACCCGACCATGTGTGGGAGTAGGGGTTACTTATAAAAACAAAGAAGTCGGATGGAAACTGTATCTAACAGCTGCAGGTGGACAGTGACAAAATCAGTGATGTAAATCCAACATTATCTTATTCAAGAAATATTACTAAAGTTTAGATCACCACATATTAAAATACAATAAATAGTTAAATTCATTAATACACTCTTTTATTGATACATTAGCTCTGATATTAACTTAGATATAATGTATGGAGAAAGCTAATGCAAACAATAACAATAGTACGAATATTTCTACCTTAAACAATTATTAAGCTATCTTGCTGTATTAAGGTGAATGATGATGAAACATAACTTCTATAAACAATATAAGTATTGAATACCTCCTTCTCTTTAGGAATTACAAAATGCATTGACAATATTGAATCCATAATCATTGAATATAAATTTTTATCATTTTCAGTTAACCAAATTTCAGTAAAACACAATATATCAAAATTGAGAGAAAGAATGATCTCCAAACTATTGGTTTTATTCCTGATAGTCTTAACATTTTTTTAAAGAAAAGACCAATGCAACAATGTCACAACAGATTGCTGTGATTGGTATATAGGACATATTTTTTTGTTATTCAACTCACTGTTAATGTTTTCTATAAGAATATGGAATGGATTAATTAACTCATTTCTATTCTGTTTATAGGATAAATCTTTGCATTAATATTCCATCTGGCCAAAAATTATATCTCAACAAATCACTTGCCTTTATCACTTTCTGTAGATATACAAAACAAAGAATAAAACCATACTTAGATTTGCATTTATAAACTTTAATATTATATGAGCATCTATCTTTTATACATGGTAAACATAGTCTTTCCTGGATTAAGAAAAATCATGACTTAAAAACTATGCTAGATAAAAACATGTAGTTTGTAGCATTATGTAAGTCAATTCTTAGAGTTTGTCTATTATACAAGTACATAATCTGTGAATGATTTAATTGTACTGTAATTGCCAGTATCAAAATGATATCTACGAAGGAGACCTTGCACCTCAGAAGAATTTCATTTATGGTATTTTTGCAACAAATTTGTAGGATACACTGAGGTTTAGATGTTTATCAGTTCTTGGATACATTTCCAAACCAATGGATTGGGAAAGATGGTCTGATATCATAGTATTCACATCAATAGCCACCAAGTTTGCTTTTTTATGGGGTTTTATTAAGGCAAAGTTTATTTGATATTGAAACTTTGAAAGCGAGGATATTGAAACTTTGAAAGCAAGGATAACTGATATTTTAGCAATGGTGATTGATAAGATATTGGAGAAAACATGGAGAGAAATCAAGTATCAACTAGACATTCTCTGGATAACAAATGGAGCACATTTTGAAGTATTCTATTGTGGAAAAACAGTTGTGGAAATATTATTTATAATTAGGATATTTTGCATTTTTTTACCAATATTTGTTACCTAGCACAGTTTATGTAATAAATGTTTAAAATCAAGGAAAGACTTTATGTTCATCCTGTATACTTAACAATATTTTCTGATGATAACTAAGGATTAACCTAGAAATAAACACTTTATCAAATGTAAACCTACTTATTTTCAAGGATTTTGAAAAGAAATAACTGGATTTTTTTTATTGTACTAGCATTCTGATCTTTACTTTCAATATTTGTTTTTCTTGGAATTAATAACTTAAGCATGCAAACTATCCTCAGAAATGTTATTTCTAGTTAACATCCTAGATTCTTTTCTGCTAACTTAAATTCAATTTCTTTCAATTATTTATATAAATATCACTAATATTGTTAATTCCTCTTTAACATTTCTCAGAACATGTTTCTATTGAGGATTCAAATTATTATTATTCCCTAACTTTGACAGAATTTTTAATGCTATAATTTTAACTTTTAACAAGAAATTCTATTTCATAGTTCATTTACTGCTTCTGTTAATTCTTTGTTAGTTGCATAAAAGTTTCTAAACAACACTTTCCAGTGTTTTCCTCATTTATTCTTTAATAGTTATAAACATTAAAATAGACAGTTTATCTGATGATAAGTGTACTAATATATCAGAATTAGCATACATATTACTATTCATAAATGGTTCTTCATTCTTAGTCTCACTTATATAATTTGTATGGTCAGTTTCTGAAGATTTTGTATTTTCTAAACATTGTTGGTAAATCCATTTCTCAATGGACTCCTTACTTGTTTTTTAAATTTATGTATAGGAATATTTAGGCTCATTTAATATTTAAGGTTCTTATCTTTTGGTACCAAAAAAAATTATCTTTTGGTAGAGCAATGAGTCCTGCTCTACCAAAAGATACAGCAAGGATCCCTCTGTGAAGTGTAATGCTGTTTTAATTATTCCATGGTCAAATGTGACATGCCAAACACTCTTAGTCCACACAACAAGGGAGGCAAGCTGGCCAGACTGGCTGGCTGGAGAGAAGCCCCCCTCTTATTTCAGACTGTACACAATGTTGCAGAGAAACTGGAATAGCCAAAATAGGCAGCATAACCACTGCAAACAACTAATCCCAAAGGATTAGACAGAGACCATCAATAGCATATCATAAATAATGGTGGTGAATCTTCCCATAACAAGAGGAATTTCTGAAGATCAACTTAGCTACAGTAAAAGCAACCAACAGTCTGCCAAGTGAATCTTCCCATAACAAGAGGAATTTCTGAAGATCAACTTAGCTACAGTAAAAGCAACCAGAAGAATGCAGCAACATACAAAAACTCTGACATGTGCCAGTAATTCAAATTTCATTCAAATCCTTGATCAAATTTCATATCAAATATAAGAGAAAAACACTCAAGGTGCATAAATTTCTTATCATTGTTTGAAAGGATCAGAATCACTCAGACAGGAGATCTCTGTTTCATATATGTGCAGCTTAATGCAGCCCAAAAAAGAAACATCATAGACTTCCCTGAAGACTATATTGACTAATGAATAAATTGGTTAGACTCAGACACTTTGTCAAAGTTTGATATTGCTTGGATGAACTCCAAGGACTTTGTTACACCCCCCTCAGGAAAGCCTAAGTCTTCCATCATAGTCATTAAGAAGACAGTCTCATCTGCTCTAAGCCAACCACTTGCTTGGACTGGTAGACACTTTGTCAAAGTTTGATATTGCTTGGATGAACTCCAAGGACTTTGTTACACCCCCCCTCGGGAAAGCCTAAGTCTTCCATCATAGTCATTAAGAAGACAGAGTCTCATCTGCTCTAAGCCAACCACTTGCTTGGACTGGTTTCATTAAGACTTCTATCCCTCAGCTATTCATCCTTTCCTTTTTTTTTTAATATAAGATAGTCAAAGCTTCATTGAGCCCCTTACTATTCAATACGAATACAAAGGGCTCTAAAAAATATAAAACAAGTGTATATACCAAGTTTTTCAGTAATAAGAGCCACATATAATACTTTTCATATATTTTTGAATGATCAAGAGCTGCAAATTTTCAGAGAACATTTAATTTAACTATAAATACTATATTATTTTTACAAATAGAAATTTTGAGTATAAATTGATTAAAATTATTTATATATGATTAAAAAATTGCATTTCTATTTTTTATAAATAAAACTTAAAATTTCTATTATATTTAATTAAATGTTCTCTGAAAATTCTTATAAACTTATCTTTTTTCTTCAGAATTATCTACTAAAATAATATAGCATAATTTCATCAGATTATATTGTATGATTGCAGATTCTTAATTCCTTATTTATAAATATTGCAATTTTATAAAAACATAATTATTTTTTCTTCTTATATAATTCAATGTAATATAAAAGCTCACTTATAATGCTTGCAGAGAACTGGGAAAATAATCACCACCACCAAATATTATTTTATCTAAATGCATTGCAATATTATTATTTTATATAAAAGAGATCAATCAGATCAATAATAATATACATTTAAATTTCATTTATCATATTAATCCAGGTCATTATAAATAGATTCTATTATATTATATTATACAGTTTATACAAAATTTTGACTAATTGTATGCTCTCAAGAAATTTTATTCTAATTTCATTTTTGTTTGATTATTTTGTATATTTCTGTCAAGAACAGCTGATCTTAAAACAACAGGAGAAGCAGTACAATTATTAATATTTTCTAATGAAGTAGAAGAATTTAATTTACTAATAGTGGAATCTAAAACAATAGTATCATTAATTTTTAAATTAGGTTCAGATTTTGATTTGCTTTTCAAAATATTTCCCGATACTTGTATAGAAACTGGAGTGTCTGAATGGGATTTACGTAATTTTGAATCTGCTTCATCCTTAGTTCTTACTCCAATAGCTTTTAAAATAGTATCCATTTTATGAGCATAATCCATATGACCTGAAACCTAAAACAATGTTAAATACAAAAATTTAAAATTAAATATTTAATGTTTCTTTATTTTTAAATTGCATTAACATTTTAAAATAGAAAAAACTTATAATTTTTTAATTTTATTGTTTCATATGTAAATCTAATTTTTACTTATACAGTGAAACCTGTCTAAGTTGGACATATTTGGTTCCTTCAAAATGTGTTCAAGTTAAAAAGGTGTCCAACTTAAAGAGATTCATAAAATCAAATTTTTTTTAAACATACTAAACACTAAATTTTCATGTCAATGCAAGCCTTTATTAAATTCAAATTGGAAACATTTATTATTTTAAATGAAACTCAAAAATGTCAAATACAAACTACAGTCTATCAATGGTTTCAACATGAGAACTATTTATTTGAAAAGAAGTCTGTATGAAGCCTTTTTTATATTTAATTTACACTTTATCCACACATTTTCAATTTTATTTATTTTTATACCAAATAGAGTTTCAACAATCTCTGGTTCATTATTAGAAAATACTTATCGTTCAAATTCCTGTACATATTCCAAAACTGTTTCATGATCATTCCAACAAAGTCTCTATATGAATTGAGCTGGATATAATCTTTTCAATTAAATCACTGGCACAGCCAGTGATTTAATTGAAAGACTTCATATTCAGCCAGTGATTTCATATTCATGATGGACAAGATTGAAGATTTTACAAATTTTGACAACAGTTAAAATTTTATGATGATAGTTCTCAGGAAGAGCACTCAGTTCTTCTCCTAGGTCAAAGTTATTGACCTCTTGCATTCCTTCCTGAATCTGTAAGGGAACACAGCTTTTTTAAAACATTTCTGAATAGTTAATTGTGAAACTTCTTGTCATGCAACATAAATCCATCTCACTACATCCAGAATTGTAAATGATCAGTAATTTGCTTCTTTTGGTCTAATGTCAGTTTATTTGATTTTCTTTTACTGCTTTTTAAGATCTCTAATGAAAGCTTAATCACAGCAATAGAAGAACAGAACACAATTCTCAAAGAAAAAATATAAACCAAGGTCTATAAATACCAAAACTAGCTATTTATAGCCCAAATATTTTTAATTTTATCGCAATAAAATATTCTGGCTATAATTTGGCTAGTTTTGGTTTGATTTTTCTTAATGCTCAGTGTTTTTATCTACAGTAATAAGTAAATTATGGATTTATAAGTCATCAGTAAACCATTCTCAAGGCATGATTAATCAATGTTATAAGTTTTTCTTTCACAAATTACTTTGGATATCTTCTAAACCTAAATAAAATTTAAGATTTTATTTCGATCAATTATCCAAAAGTGTCCATCTTATTAGAAACAGTTGGTTAAGATACAAGATAGAGAGGTGTCCAAGATATAGGTTTAACAAAGTAAAATATATGGGCTTTTGTCTGGTTCCAGGAAAAGTCTTTCAACATACAGAGGTGTCCAACTTAACAGGTTTTACTGTATAAGTTTTTTGTTTTACAAAAGCTTAATTACAGATTTTGCATTAACAAGCTATGCTTATTCCAACCAATTTTTCAATTTGCAAAAATAATTTTCACTTATTATAAAGAAATTATTTCATAATATAATCAATTAATTTATTATAATTTATATAATCAATTAATTATAATTTGATTATATGAGACCAATGATTGTATATTATTTTACATAATACTATAATTTATAATCTCTAATTCCTATGTTAATAAATTTTTCTGGTGTAATAGGTTCACAAATTATTTCATAAAAAAATTTCATTATTTAAATGTTCTATTATCAATTTAATGATACAAATATTTTAATGTCTTTGCAATGTTTATTGCCTATTCTTTTCACCTATTATATCAGATATATTTTCATATAAAATTTATTGTTATATATCACTGACTTTATATTAAAAACAAAATTATATTAATTTTCATATATCAACAATAAACATATTACTCATCCAATTATTATATCTTTCAAAAATTTTTGTATCATAAAACTATTTAATGGTATAAAACAATAATTGCATATTATTTAACATGAGTACAATATTCTAATATATCAATAATAATATATATCAACATATTTTTTCTAAATGTATACAATTAAACTTTATGTTCTCTATTTACGACTTTTTAATTATATTCTAATTAAATTATTTTAAAATTTTTTAATCTTTAATTATCTTTCTAATTCTTAATTCCAGTTACAATTAATTTAATTTGAATTAGATTATAGTTAAAAAATGCATTTGCCTATAGCAGATGTGTCAAACTCATTTTAATTCAAGGGTCATTTAATGAGTTGTAAGACTGCCACAGGCCACATCACATAAAAATTTTTTTTTAAATTAATTTTTGCGTAAGGATTCAGAAATATAGATAAGATAATTAAAAACATTGTGTAATCAAATGAATATATTACAAAAATATAATTACTACATAATTGCTTTTAATTATACATATTTTTAAAATTTAATTCCTCGCTATCAATCTTTAATTTTCTATTAAGTATTAAATAAGTCACATTTTCTATACAAAAACAAAACCTTTTGTTAAAATTTTATTATAAATTCAATGACAATAACTATTTACATTTTTTAAATAAGTTAATAACATCACAAATAAATCTTTAACAAGCCTGTTAGTGCAAACTTTATATACATCCTTCAAAGAGGGATTGTTTGGAACTAGATTATTGTATTTGTCTATCCAAAAAGAAAACAGGTTCTCATTTATGGCTTTTTATTTATCTGATAAAAATTTTGCACAAAACGATGTAGGCCTTGCAGGAAAACACTTAGTTTGTGTCACCAATCTGAAAGATCAGTGTCATCTGTATGTATACATTTGACAAAGCCAATTGAAACAAAGTAACAATGCAATTACATTTCATTAAAATCAAACTAGTGTATCATAGTATATGACATAGCTATGAAGCAACAGTTCACTTTATTCAATTATTATATAATAATTAAATAAAAATAAAATTTATAATATTTAAAACTATGAATTTTGTACTTTGTAATGTTAGAAACTTATATAATTACTATTTTCCAATATAAAAGATAACTTACAATATCACTAAGATCCACATTACACATTCTTCTATTATTCCATTTGATAGGCTGTAAACCAGCAATATTCATTGTAGCAGATGACGTACGATATAAGAATTTTAATAACCAGTCTCCACTATAAAAATCAAATTTTAAATTTTACATTTTAAGAATTATAATAAAAATAAATTTAATTTCAATAAAAATTATTTTATTTATTTAAAATTAATAATTCTGGAGATATCTCTTAATTTCAATTAAAATTATTTTATTTTATTAAATTTTTTTTCAACACTTTTAATGTAAAATCATACCGACAATATCCGTTTATTATTTTCCCACATACAACTCTAGATAATGATTTCCATTTTTGTAAATCAGCAGAAATTGGAGCTCCTAATAAAATAGCATCTTCAATAATACCTTCACATCCTAGACCATTAGATAATAAAAAATTTTTTTGAAATAATAATACATTATGACGACTTTATATATAATAACTTAATTGATTATACGTAAATATTATATATAACCTATTAAAATTTAAATAAATTATAGATTTAAATATTTAAAAACAGCTTTATAGTAGAGTATAATGTTGTTTATGTTGAGAGAGAGATTTTAATTACAGAAGTGCTATAATACATGTATTTTTATGAAAAATAAATACAAATTAATATGTGGAAAACTTTTCATTCTGATTTGCTCATATTCCAATACTGGAATTAATAATAAATGACAAAAACAAGAAAACAAAATCTAATGACAGGTTATAAGGATCAACACAGCATATTTAATTTTAACAACACACTTTAATTTCTTATTAAACACATTTTCAATATACATAGATATTATCATCAGTTAACCAAAACATTCTAAATTAGAACTACAAAACGAATCTAATTAAAGTGTGTTTATGTATCCTACTGCTAAATGTGCTGTGTTGATCCTTACAAGATGTCACTTGGAGAATAAGCAGTTCTTTAGAAGTTTAGACTTATACTCTAATGACAGGCTTCTATAACTTGATGGCTGTATATTTTTAAAAACAAATAATTATTTTCAAACAAGAATAAAGTGGAATCAAACAGATTTATTAATAAACATTTAGATAATATTTGATATTTACAAATAAGAAACTTAAATCCAAAGATTTCATGGAAATTTTGCACCATGCATCAAAACAAAAAATTTCCTCCTTTAACTAATTTTATTATGAATACAATATTGTTTGATTAAATTAAATAATTGAGAGCCTAATTTATATAAAGTGACTCTGAAATGTAAGATATAAATTCTGCATAAACCAAATTTATACAAAAACAAATTTAAAGATAAGAAAAGAACTTCAAAGAGACATCAAGAATGCTGAATTAACTACAATTATCAGTAAAAGGATATAGAAAAATAGCACTGATATAAACTAGAACACCCAAATGATATACACTGTCAATAAACATGAAAGTTGTTTCAGAGATAAATATTTACAACTGAAAACAAAAACTGGATTATTTAGCCATAAATTCTCAAAACTTGGAGATCATCATCAAAGATAGTTATGATCTTGTGGAATTATGGGTTAGCTCTGATGAGAAGGACATTCAAACACATACAGTTTTAAATATTAATATCTTACAACTTTTAAGTCCATTATTTCTGTTTGCACATTTTTACTTATGTTCATAGTAATTTTACATTTTTTGTTATTGTTTTTATTAATATTCTTTGTTTCATAATTTATTTCATACTTTATACATTACATATATAAAATGTATAATTTCTTGACATTTCTTGGTGATTATATATCCTAAAAGGAAAATCAAAACAAAACATTGTGAAAATTCTTTCTTCCTAAAATTTCAAATTTCTCTTTTCTAAATGATGGAGTAATTATGCAAACAAATATTATAATTTTTTCACAAATCAATTTATAAAAGATTTATTTTAATAAATATAAATGTATTGTTGAAGAGGAAAAATTTGAATTCCAAGAATTCAATGGAATGATTTTATGCATTGCAACTTCTTTGCATGCCACTTGAAACAAAATGAATCATTCTATTCTAATTACCTTTATTCCTTTTTTTAAAATCTTCCATTGTGAATAATCTCTGGAACATATTGAATCTTTTAATCAGATAACAGGTTTTTCTTAAAAAGCATGCTCCTCATTGAAATATAAATAAACTGACCATCATAATCACATCTATTGAACTTAGAGATATGAAATAATAATAATAATATATAGTTAACCAATACAATAGGTCTCTGACTTATGAGGTTAATTTATCCAAAAAATTTCCATATAAGTCAAAAACTGCATAAGTACAACAATTTTTAAATTTAATACCATAAACGTTATTTTTCAAAAAAAGTAAATGCTTTAATGAATTTTCTCATTGATATTTCATAGAAATTCAGCAAAAATAAAAAAATTTTCACAATCACATATCTCTGAAACACATAAGTTGAAACTGCATAAATCAGGGACCTACCATGTTTGAAAGATATCAGGACAGAAAAGAATAAGAAAAATAACGAAAACTGAAAATATGTAAATGCATCTATCATGTATATTAACATCTTACAACTTTTAAGTCCATTATTTCTGTTTGCACATTTTTACTTATGTTCATAGTAATCTCTCTCGCTCTCTCTCTCTCAACATAAACAACATTATAGTCTACTATAAAGCTACAGGAAATTTGCATGAAATATGGCAATCAGAAAATATCAAAGAATGAAATATATGCTATTTCCTGCAGTCACATGGTGCATGTAGATGATGTGATGCCAAAAAAATCTGAATTTTTACTTAGGTTGCAAAAATTAGTGTTTTAAAAAATGGATTAAATTCAGATATATCCAAACAAAATATTAGTTAATAAGTTATATTTATATTTCATAATTCTTAATGTTTAATCAAGCTCCAATAATATGAATATTTTTTCATTATACTATATATATAAAATCAAAAATGAGTAAAGAAAAACCTATTTCACAATTCAATTATTATGACTAACTTCAGGTGTTATTCAAAATGATTTAACCCTCATAAAATATGAAGTGATAATATTTAATACAAAATCATTATAATAATTTTGATGCGTTTAATCATTTTCGATATATTTTTGAAAAAAATCTTACACTATATCTTAATACCCAAAATGTAAAAAGATTTTTTCTTTGCTCTTTTGGACTTGAAATACTCGTAAAAGAAAAAAAAAATACTCAGATTATAAGTCTATGATAAAAGATTAAGAATTATGAAACAATGATATTGTTTCGTTATTTTTATTTTTGAATTATATTAAAAATAATATAGTTTAAAAATATAAATAAAATTATATTTATTATAAACTTAATCACTATTAAGTATTGGATTTCCATGTAAATAGAAATATTATGAGGACATTTATTATTAACGCATTAAGTTCTAGCGTGACCATATGTTCACACTAAACATAGATATAAAAACTTATTTTGTAGCCTAGTAAATATTGACTGTGTAAATATTTGCACTCGTCTGCTTGGCTATGGTTTATTTTTTCTAACATATATAGCGTTTTGTCCTATTTTTGTATTACATGTTTTGTTAAGTTACTTAATTCTTTGTACAAATTCTAGATGGTACAAGAACTTGTACAATGATTTCAGATGGTATTAGAATCGATAATGATACAGATGAAGATAACAGAGAAGAGGTAGAAGAATCTATTTCCAGAAAGAGTAATTTAAGATCAGATGGATGAATATTGGCATAGATTTGGTGTCAGAGTGGAAAAAATAGTGATAGTGCATATTCACATGGAGGAATGATATTTGTATTATCAATACCTAGGTCGCCTGGATGGCAGCATGGTAAAGCTTTCGCTTACCATCCTGGAGGATCCGGATTCAAATTGGTTCCAACACCTCCGTATTTTTAGGAGGATAGGAGTCCGGGCCCAGCCTTTGAACCCCAGCCTTCAACCATCCAGTTGACCCATCATGTGTGTTGACCAGTTTGTGATGGGCTCTATAAGTGGACGCCGCCAGATAAGAATATCCCATGATGATATGTCGTCATCATGTGTGTTGACCAGTTTGTGATGGGCTCTATAAGTGGACGCCGCCAGATAAGAATACCCCATGATGATATGTCGTCTTAACCTAACTAACCTAATCAATCAATACTAACCTAACCAATACATAGATGCTAATGAGAAAAGCAGGATCAGATATATCCCACTTAAACTTTTGTTGCGGAATAGAGAAAATTTATCCCATTTGTTTTCAACAGTTACCAAACGTAAGATGTCCTAACTAACCTAATCAATCAATACTAACCTAACCAATACATAGATGCTAATGAGAAAAACAGGATCAGATATATCCCAGTTAAACTTTTGTTGCGGAATAGTGAAAATTTATCCCATTTGTTTCCAACAGTTACCAAACGTAAGACGACGTCTATCAGCATTCAAAACAGAAGATTGTGTATTATCAAAGATTTGATAAAGTAGATTCTTTTGTCTTCTGGTATTATTTTAACTAAATATATATACTGGAGAAATTTTCAAGTGTGTTTAATATACACAATGCAAAATACATAATGTTTAACGTTGCATTGAATTTTTGTAAAATTTCACAAACTAACATTTTAAAAGTGTTCTTGAACATTAAAATATAACAGTATCATCAAGATTCAGAATAAAGCAAGTAATAACATTTCTAACATTGAATTGCGTTAATTTATCAGGATTGCAAATTGATTCATTTTGCATAAATAATCGTCTAGTGCAATCATACGGTTACATGTAATAATTAATAACTAAAATAAATGTAACTTTTTTTAAATTTTGTATGCATAAATAATCGTCTAGTGCAATCATACGGTTACATGTAATAATTAATAACTAAAATATACAAAATTTAAAAAAGTTACATTTAGAGTTAAATGATCTAAATTAGCATATTTATGTCATTGAAATTTATTTTCGTTAAAGAAAAAAAAATTCAGTCCTTAATGCGTTAACTCTTACTTTATATATATGTTACCGGCAAAGTATGAAACGATTAATATCACATATACTTTGCCTAGGCATTGTAGATAATGCCTAGGCATTATATAAAATGACAAATGCTATTTAGGCAAAGTATATGTGATATTAATCGTTTCATACTTTGCCTAAAAACGCCAGGCATTCTATAGAATGCCTGCATTTCATACTTTGCCGGTAACATATATATAACTGATTTTTAGAACATATAAAACAAATAAGTTCACATTATAATAAAATAATAAACTGGGATATAATAAAATTAACTTGATATCTAAGTTAATTAAAATTACTATAGTAGAACATATTAAATCATATTTAATGTTTAAAATGTTATAGTAATAAATTAAATAAAAATTTTCTTTAGCTCAAACTTTGTGATGCATTTTAAAAAAATTTATAATTAAATTATATATTCATTTTAACGAAAATTTGGTTAGAAGTAATAACTTTAATTAATTTAATGGAATAACAGAATGCTGGAAGGTATTAGAATATATCATGTATTTTTTATCTTATCCTAAATAAAAGTGTAATTTTTTATTTATATTGGAATACTATATTTCATTTCTGAAACTTTAATACTCGCTTTTGAGTTTCATCCATCACATCCTTCAAGTGAGTGTTCCGAGTCTCAGATAATGGCAAGACTAAGAATGCAGAAGTAATAGAAACGACACCTATGATAATGAACGGCATCCTCCAATGAAACTTCACACTCTACAAATAGAAAACATTTCATTTATTTATAAAATATGAAATTTAGAATATGAAAAAAAAAATTCAATTCGACCTACAGATTCTTTTAAGAAAGGAGCAACAATAGATCCGATTCTTCCAGCAGACATGCAAGATCCAAGGCCAATATTTCGAATTATAGTTGGATATGATTCCATAGTATACACATAAATAGTACCGATGGAGATATGTTGGAAGAATTTGGAAAGGATTATTAAAATCACTCGCATCCAAATCATATCTAAACGAAATATTTAATTAAGAAAGCAGTAATAAAAATACTGATATATTTATTTATACAAAATTTATTTTAATTACAAATTAAAAAGCAAATAACATGCGATCAACATGTCAATATTTGGAATTGTTTAGAAAAAATTTACGAACAGAAAAGTGTTTACTAATACGAATTAAATGAAAAGAGAATAATGTTAACAATACAATATTCAATTAATATAATAATTGTCTTTTAAATATTATTTTCTGAAAGAACTCTAAACATTTATTTTATATTAATTAATTCATAAATTTATACATACTACTTGGAACTGCAGTGATGAGCATAGAAAATATTCCGCCAAGTATTAATGATATTATCATAGTTGGTTTTCTTCCAATATGACGTAAGAGAATATAAATACTTATAGATCTGATGCAACCAATTATCGAAAATATCATGTACAGTAAATTTATGTTAACTCCTATTTCATCAGCGTTGAAGGACGATCCAAAATTAATGAAGGTGCATACATTCCTATTCAAAATATATACCGAAATATATATATAAATTACTCATTAAATGAAAATAATTTGCAGCGATATTAGTAATAGATTCTTATCTATACCTTCAAGTATTTTGGCATAATTATTGATCATAAGAAATATTTATCTACTAGAAATCCAATTGTTATTAATATATTAATCATTATCATTAGTAATCTATTCGATACAATTTTCAATCAATAATAACAGACTAAACCGACATTCTAACTTCCTCGTGAGAAAGAAACATCTGTGATGAAAAAAGGTAAATTAGGATATGTTAGTTAAGCTGCTATATCACAGCTAGGATATATTGTACATAGCAGCGGCCACATTTAGATTCCATCACAGGCTGATCCAGCCCGAATTTTTAATTAGAAATATTGAAGGACGAGATTCAAGTGGCCCATGTGAAAAACTTGTATTGCAGGACCTGATTTGAACCCTGTCATCAAATGTGGTAAGAGAATGCTTTATCACTTGTCTATTTAACCGAATCTACATAGAAAAAGTCAGTTAAATGGCTTGGTTAGGTTAGTTGGGTTAAGCTGCCATGTCTCACGAACGATAATATGTATCTTTGTATCTTGTGGCGGCCACTTATATAGTTCATCACAGGCTGGCCAACACCCATGATGAGATCAATTGGATAGTTGAAGGATAGGGTTCAACGGGCCGAGTCCGGACTCCTCCTGAAAACCTGGAATTGTGGGACAGGATTTGAACCAGGCCTCCAGGATGGTAAGCCTCAGCTTTATCATGCGGCCACTCAAATGAATTGGTATTATAATTTCAAACATTTCAAGGAAACTCAGATTTCCTTCAGATGTGTGGAATTGATACAGAATCAGCGACGGACTGGAAAATTTTATGGGACCTGGAAAACTGAAATAAACCGGCCCCATATGAATATTAATATGAGTATATAAAAATATGTAAATTAAATATAGCTCTTTCGGATGAGGACGAGAAAGAGTTAATTAGCATTTAAGGAATTAGAATAATAAACTTATACATATGATGCATAATATATTTAAATATTTTAATAAATTATTACCGATGTGAATTTGGCCCTCACTTTTGAATTTCTAATTTTTTTCTTTAGCGACGGACTGGAAAATTTTATGGGACCTGGAAAACTGAAATAAACCGGCCCCATATGATGAATATTAATACGAGTATATAAAAATATGTAAATTAAATATAGCTCTTTCGGATGGGGACGAGAAAGAGTTAATTAGCATTTAAGGAATTAGAACAATAAACTTATATATATGATGCATAATATATTTAAATATTTTAATAAATTATTACCGGTGTGAATTGGGCCTCCACTTTTGAATTTCTAATTTTTTTCTTTTGCACTTTTAATATTTTCGTTTACACTCTCACCGTTTGGCCACCAGAGCCAAAACAAATTTGGGGAGCTAACTTCACACTGGCCCCCAGTTTCGAATTTTCGAATGTTTTTTTTTTGCGCTGTTTAACAAATCGTTAGCACCTTTTGCACTTTTAATACTTTCGTTTGCACTCCCACCGTTTGCCCTCAGAGGCAAAACAAAATCGGGACCCAACTATTACCGGTGTGAATTGGGCCTCCACTTTTGAATTTCTAATTTTTTTATTCTGCACTTTTAATATTTTCGTTTACACTCTCACCGTTTGGCCACCAGAGCCAAAACAAATTTGGGGGGCTAACTTCACACTGGCCCCCCAGTTTCGAATTTTCGAATGTTTTTTTTGCGCTCTTTAGCAAATCGTTAGCACCTTTTGCACTTTTAATATTTCGGTTCTAGCCCCCACCGGTTGCCCCCAGAGCCAAAACAAAATCGAGGCCCAGTCCCCAGTTTGGAATTTTTCTTTTGCACTCTTTAGCAAATCGTTAGCACGTTTTCCACTTTTAATATTTTCGTTCTAGCCCCCACCATTTGCCTCAGAGCCAAAATAACTTCGATGAAACTAAGCTGATATTTGCTTCTTTATTGATTTCATTAATCATAAATCAAATTCATAACTTATCTACTTATGCATATAAACCATAATTTACTATCAATTATTATAAACAAAATAGTTATTTCTTAATACAAAAATTATTATATGATATCAATCTATACTTATTTAACCACATTATTTAAAAGAACTTATAATGAAAATAAAATAATATCGAATACTATTAATTCTTGATCACGTAAAGTATTCAGTAATGTGGCAATTTTCTTTCACAAATCTCTAAACAAACATACTATTAAAATATGAATTGTTATGGTAAAAAATATGAATATTACGCCAATAATTTTTATTTTGTAATAAAACTTATTACATAAAAAGCATAATATCTATGCTTATTCCTTTTCCATAGAGGCCAAAATTAAACAAACCATTATTTATTATCGATGCAAACTGAAATTTTAATATTTTCATTGTATGTATATAATTAAGCATTATCGCAATATATTTGTGTATATAATATGAATATATATTTGTTTTAATTTTATTATTTCTTGTCCTACAATGAAATTATATCCAAAGAAATAGTTTATAAAAAAATACTTATCTATTTCTAAAATTTTATAGATTTTTCAGTTATAGCATTACCGTTCCATAAGCTACTTGTGGAACAGCAATGCAATTATTTTCCGTTTAATTCTAGTGCTTTATACATTCAATAGGTTTAATTTTTAAAGTAATAACTTGCATGTTAGTAAAGAACGCATTAAATATAAAAATATTCTCAACGACGTGTTTCTATTTGATCATGAAAATTATCTATGGAAAAGGAATAAGCATAGATATTATGCTTTTAATGTAATAAGTTTCTACAAAATAAAACTTTTTTTTTGCGTAATATTCATATTTTATCATAAAAATTCATATTTTAAGACTATGTTTATTAAGGATTTGTGAAAGAAAATAATCACATTACTGAATTTAAGTGATTAAAAATTAATAAAATTCGAATTATTTTATTTTCATTATAAGTTCTTTTAAATAATGTGGTTAAATAAGTACAGACTGTATTTTCATTATAAGTTCTTTTAAATAATGTGATTAAATAAGTATAGATTGATATCTTATAATACTTTTTGTATTAGAAATAACTATTTTGTTTATAATAACTGAGTAAATTATGGTTTCTATGCATAAATAGATATGTTATGAAATGATTTATGATTAATGAAATCAATAAAGAAGCAAATATCAGCTTGGTCTCATCGAATTTAGTTTGGCTCTGGGGCCAAACTGTGATGATGGAAACGGAAATATTAAAAGTGCAAAAGGTGCTAGCGATTTGCTAACGAGTGCAAAATAAAAAATTCGAAAATTCGAAACTGGGGGACCAGTGTGAAGTTAGCCCCCCAAATTTGTTTTGCCTCTGCGGGCCAAACGGTTGGGGTGCAAACGAAAATATTAAGAGTGCAAAAGTGCTAACGAGTTGCAAACGTGTGCAAAAGAAAAAATTTAAAAATTCAAAAGTGGGGGCCAACTTCACACCGGTATCTCCTCAGACTTTTATTTGGCAAGTTTTAATATTTATGGTAGCTGGATAATAACTTAATATAGCTCAAAAACTTGCCAAGTAAAAGCCTGAAAGGTAACACTGTAATAAATTTGTTTTAGTATTTAATAGGTTATGTGACTTTTCTTGTAGAATGACACAGAAACTACATTTGATAATAAACAATTTCCTTTATTAAAGAGAGAGAGAGTTTACATTGATAACGCCGATTAGCGGGATCGCCGATTAACCCCGCTAATTGGTATTTCGCCGATTAGCGGGAGTCCGCGAATAAGCGCGAAAGATCAGCGAATATCGATTTTGTGGTTACAAATAAATTTTTGTTAATATCCGAATAGCGAATACAGAATCGCGAATAACGAGAATCGACTGTAGTACTCATTTTTAAAATTATCGTTAAAAAGTGAATAATTAAGACCAGGATTTTTATTAATTACTACTATAAACTAAATATTACACAGTAGTTAACTTACTAAATGATAAAGAATATATCGATTGGTAAAATAATTTCTTTTTAAGGTTAGTATGTTAATTAAGCCGTCATATTACAGTTTAGATATTCTGTAGTTTGTGGCAGCTATTTGTACAGCCCACTATAGACTGACTAATATTCATAGTGGAGTCAATCGGAAGGTTGAAAGATGGGGTTCAATGGACCCTCCTGAAAAATTGGAGTTGTGGGACGTGAACTTGTGATATCTTGATCTGAAACCGGTAGTCAATTCTATGTCTCATTTATTTCTCTGATCTTATAAATAATAAGAGGAACTCATGGTAGCATGTAGAATAATCCGATTACTTATTATTTTATTAAATGGAATGTTTTGTTAAATAGAAAAATAAAAAATAGAATAAATTCCCTGCAATTGATTATTATTTTTAATTGTTTACGTTCGATTCCTGTGATATAAGCAATAAATGAAAAAATAAATTCACAAATTCGAAAGTATATGTTATATACAATAAAATAATTTCAAATTTCGTAAAGTTTGTATTTTATGCAATAAATTTATTATTGAAATTCATTAAAAATTATATATTGTTCAAGAGATTGTGGCATGTATTTTCATAATGTATTATCAGAATTCAGAGGTTAAATATATAATTAAAAATTTAATATTTACTATAAACTGCTATTTTTTAGTTTGAATTGTTATAAACTTATATGTAACAGTGACATGTTTTGTTTATGCATTTAGAGTGTCTATAGTTATTTTTATTACATATTTTATCACATACTCTCCACGAATTTCCACATGATATTTTCATATCCAACGGATAGTTTGAAGTTTCTAAAATTAAGAAAATAAATAAAATTTTATTATTTTTATATTAACACAAAATAAAGAATTTAAAATATTTCTATGATAGTAATATATGAATATCAAATGCCGATTAAGACGAAAAACATGTAAAATTTTAAATGAGCTTATATTGAATTTTTTTTAATTCATCAGAGACCTTTAAAAAAGGTTTTAATCTAAAAGTAAAACCGTATTTATTGATTCAAAAATAGAAAAACTCAACTGTAAAAATCGAAATCAATATAGTTTTCGAATTTATTTAATTAACAGAAAACATTAAGTTTAGAATGGATGCATTTTTAGTCAACTTTCGGAAGGAAAGTAATGTTTATAAGATCAGACAATGATGTCTGTACGACCACTGTATTCTTTCCTACCAAAACTTGCTAAGCCACAGGGTTAAGAACAAAAGCCATCATGGCTGCCCACTGAAAAATTTCCACTTAATAAAAAATCTGGAGGAATGAGACGGGAATGGAATCCTCAAAATGCAAAATAAATGCTTTATCATATGGGCATTGGGATGATACCATTAATATTTTATGAATTAAACAGTATTTTTTTAATTAAATACAGAAATTATACCACTAAAGATAATCTGGACACTGGATATTTTAATTCTAAACATACAGGAAATTTATGAATACTATTAGCACTAAGTGAGGGCCAGTAGATCTATATAACTTTCTTAATTAATGTGTAGGGTAAAACGGGGGAATATGACCAGTCGGGGAAAATGGCCAATTATAAGTTGAGAAACATTTTTAATATTAAAAGTTAAAAAATGGGTTTTTTCGGCAGGGGCATTTAATGTAGCATACAGTCGTTGATTATTAGTGCTAGATTAGTCGTTGATTAGGCAGTGCTGGCGATAAGCTTATAACTGGCCATTTTCCCCTACGGGTCATATTCCCCCGTTTTACCCTAAGTAAAAATACATTGAAATGATCATATTCTCCAACGAAATGGCCATTTTCCCCTCAAATTTGGGGAAAATGGCCAATTTGCTACTTTTTAAAAATGAGTTTATATTTTTCTTTCTGTTTAATTTTTCAGTTAGTTACTTTTATATTTTCTTGTAAAGACTACAAGCTCTATGTAAAATAAAAAATATTTGCAATGTTGTACATTATTTTTTCATAAATTTAAAATTTTCACTAAGGTCGGCATATTCCCCGATTTACCCTATATGTATGATAGAATCTTTTAATCATATGCAAAATCCGTTCTTTTTTAAATAGGGGATTTTCAGATTTCTGAGATTATTATTGAACTAATTATTAATTTTTATAAAATTTATCAGAAATGTTGTGCCATTGAAGTTAATATATATTGTATAGTAATTAATTTTTAATTAATATATTAATTTTGTAATTTAGAGAAATAAATTATGATTATGATATATTTAATTGAAATAATTCCAGATCTTTAATAATTCAAAATAATGGATATATTGAGAATCTAGACGATTAATGTTTTATGAAATACATGTTTCATTTGATTTATGTGTAAATCTTCCAATGCAAGAATGTATAGAACCTACGAATATAGGAAAAAATAAATATTTTATAGTATTAAATTGTTAAATTCTTGTCGGAAGAGGTCGGCTTTTATGTAAACTAAACGACTGTAACGGTGGAGAAAGCGCGGTGTTACTGAGAAAAGAAAGTTAAGTTGGTATGACGTCCTAGCTGACTCTGGTGTTGTGTGTACTTCTTTTAAAATTGTGAGAAAATTATACATCTTTGCAACCACAAATCTTAAAATTACTCTTTGAAGAACAGAAAACCATTATAACATCTTGTTCCCAGATCATTTTTTTTCATTGTTTACTAATCATTCAATAATTTATTTACAATATTTTTTTTGATATTCAAGATTAATCTTAATTACTTTATAATGATGTATTTATGCATAATACCCAGATCATTTTTTTTCATTGTTTACTAATCATTCAATAATTTATTTACAATATTTTTTCTGATATTCAAGATTAATGTTAATTACTTTATAATGATGTATTTATGCATAATCATATAATTTTGTTAAAATTTTATTCTGTGAGAGTTTAAAAAGAATGATTTATTAACATAAAAATATCAAAAAGAAGTACAAACGTGTACGGCTGCACGTGAACAAAATATTATTCTGTGAGAGTTTAAAAAGAATGATTTATTAACATAAAAATATCAAAAAGAAGTAGTACAAACGTGTACGGCTGCACGTGAACAAAAAAAAAAGATGACTACAAGAAGTCGCCAAAAAATGGTCTAAGCAAAACTTAGCAAATGCAGCCCAATCATAGCCCCCAAAAAATACAAAAAACAATACAGATGTGGCGGCAGACGAAAACAACAGATCACATATTCCCTTTTGATTATATGATTCTTGATTGTCTATTTTACTTTAATTTCTAGATGATGTATTTATTTCGATCAAAAATGTAAAAAAATATATTGTATTTAGACATTAGGAACTTTCAGTAATAGATAATGTGATCACTATCGTTACAATTTACAGTATTTTTATTAAAATTTTTATACAGCATTTGATATTATACAATTCCTGTTAAGATTAAATTATTTCTATTATCCTGTGAAAAACAATAAAAAGTAAATAGAAAACATTAATTATTACTTACCTAAACACCACATGAATGTACTTAAAAGAAGAATGGTCAAAATAATCCACATAATAGAATGTATTTATTCTGAAATATTGTAAATTTCATGAAATAATATCATATAAATAATTATTTTGCAATTCTTAAACAACAAGAGTGCTCAATCTGTTGGAAGTAGAGAATAATTTTAAAATTTGCTACACGTCTTGGGCTATACAATAAACAAGTATTATAATTTAGACTCGAATTCAGAATCAGCGTTCAGGTAGCTCAGGTAATGAGGAAACTGAGCTTTTCTGTTTAGTCAAAAACTGATGAAGGAGTTGCTATACTCTGGTTCTAATTACTTTATGTATATATATATTTTAAACACTTTTCAGATGCTTCGTGTTCGCGTGTCACAATTAAGGAATAGGCGGGCCAAAATGACCAGGAGAATGGATTGAGCTCCTCCCTGATACACTATATATTAAATAAAATTGTATGAAATAATTAGGAAGATAATTAGAAATTGTGATATAATAAAAAATAACCATTGAAATTCTTATATGATCAATTTTAAGAAATGTATTTTAACTGTAATTATATTTCTGAAATAATAATGTTAAATAAATAATATTTTCGTAAGGAAGTTTAATTGGGTATTAGTGATTTCTAATTTTTTCAAATTTCTCAAAAACTCTCAAAATCAAAATTAATTTCGGTATCGGAGCAATCTCATAGAAGTGATATAGATCGATAGATTATTATAAATTAAATGAGTTTTTCTAAATATCCCTTTTCCCACGAGGTGAAATTTTTAGAATATATCTTTTTTAAGATGCTATAAAAAATGAATTAAAATTTAAAATCCCTTCTTGTCCGTGACGATAAAAATGCATGTTGAATAGTTGTGTTACTGTTTACAAAATTTACTGATATAATTGTGATATATAATAATGATTATGATATATAATATGATTGTGATATATAATATGATTGTGATATATAATAATCTCAAATGAAATAACTGTCGGGAATAATGGCCTACTGAGGTATTTGGACACATCACGAAAAGATATCTTTTCGTGATATGTCAAAATAGCTCAATATAGCTGATGTGTCCAAATAGTTTCAATATTCTTCTGAGAAAGAGATTATCATTTACTACTGCCGATTTATGATAAAAACCGATTCAGCAATATTGCTATATTAATAAATTCAAAATTCCAATATACAGACGTTTCAACTCAAGTAAATTTGAAATATATTGAAAATGTTGATGAAATATTGTATATTAATATTTAAAGATTACTTTATCTTCAATCTTTTTAATTTTATATGAAAAAATATTTACTAAAAGAAAATGGAAATGACAGTTATTCACCAAACCTTCCTAAAGAATTCAATAGCCTATAATAATATTAGTCTATTAATAAATTTGACTAAAGAGTATATTTTAACATAAAAACTTCGTAATTAGTATATACAAAAAAAGACACTTATTAGAATTATTTTATAATTAACCCTTTACAATTTTTCTTCCATTAAAACTGATTAAATATCTATATTTATATTTACTATACATCAGGGATGTACAGACCGCGATCTTCCGTTGATTTGTTGGCGGCCCACCTCATCTTGTGTTATTTTAACAAATCATACAATCAACGAAATATTATTTATAATTAATTTAGAACAATGCATTTTCAAGTAATATTTTTTCTAATGTGAAATTATTTTTACAGTAGTTCGATAATAATGTTTATTGTTGTTTTCTTATTGTTTACAATTATATTTGTAATAATAGACATTTTTTTTAAATTTTTATTGTATTTATATGTATGAAATAGGTAATTTAAAAAAAAAAATTGTACATGCACCAAGGTAGCACTACCGCTTAACTTAAATTTTGAATCAATTTTGCGTTTGGCTATTACAAATGTCGAACCCAATATAAAAACAATTATTAAATCAATTCAGTACCATGCATCCAATTAAAAATTCTTTATTTACTTTTGATTATGTTGCTTTATAACATGTAATTAATAAACGTGATATGATATAGGCCTATAACTTTCGTGGTTTTTTTGGTGGTCCTCCTATTGTCCACAGTGAATCTATGCGGCCCTTGGTCTTAACAAGTCTATGCATCCATGCTATACAGGATATTTCAATTAATAATATTTCAAATTTCTTATAAAACTTGCACTTCAATAATTCGGTAAAAATTACTAAATTTCATTAAAATCAGGAAATATATATATATTTAAGGGAAATTTGTAGTTTATATAGTTGTTAGAATCAGAGTTACAGTTTTCAAAATTGAATAGAACAAAAATAAATTATAGATTAATATTTGATATTTTATAGAAGTAAAATGAGCCAATTAGAATATTTTTAATGCACATGAATTGCTTGTTTTAAATAATCTTAAATTTCATATATGGATAATGTGTTTTAATGTGCTACATTTTCTTTAAATCTAATTATAATTGCTATTTTTTGCATCAACTTTTAGAAAATTCAAAACATTCTACTTTATACCTATAAAGTTTTTTATTTCAATAGAAATGAAGCACAATACAATAATTTATTTAGTTATATAAATAAGATAATTTATTCTGATGTGATAAATAAGAAAAAATAATTTTTATCAAAAATTTCGGGAATAAAAAATTCACCAGAAAATCCTATCATTTTGCAAATAGATACTAAATAATTTTAGAATAACTTATTTCTTTGAATACCTACGTGGGCCTATATAATTTTAACTCGGAAAAAAGATGTTCTTGTTACGGTTTTTTTAACATGAAAAATTACGCTAAGTAGTTAATTTAATGAATGATAATACTACAAAATTTTCCAAAAAAAAAATTCCTGTGGTGTTTAACTCGGAAAAAAGATGTTCTTGTTACGGTTTTTTTAACATGAAAAATTACGCTAAGTAATTAATTTAATGAATGATAACACTACAAAATTTTCCAAAAAAAAATTCTTGTGGTACACACAAAATAATAAAAAATATCTTTATCTTCTTATTCAATTTTTAAAGAATTATTGTTTCAAGAATCTCTAACAATAAAGTATTATATTATCTTATTGTTAGAGATTCTTGAAAGAATAATTGTTTAAAAATTGAATAAGAAGATAAAGATATTTTTTTATTATTTTGTGTGTACCACAGGAATTTTTTTTGGAAAATTTTGTAGTATTATCATTTATTAAATTAACTAGTTAGCGTAATTTTTCATTTTAAATCTTATCTTAAATCTTATTATTAGAGATTTTTGAAAGAATGATATAATATCATAAGATATGCTAGATATGTCGAATAAAATTTTCTTTATTATAATAATATTAAATATTGATTATGATAAAATATTTCCAATTTGAATAATTATTTATTAAACTTGGGATAGGGTAAATGCAGTTACTTCATAAATTAATAATGCCGTATTTATAAATTTAATAATATTATTGAAACTTATATATTAATTGCATACGTAATATATACAACAAAAATGCATAAAATTTAAATTAACCCTATAGTGCTTAATTAAGACATTAAATAACATGATCGAAGAAATTCCATAAATCAAAAATTTATACTTTAATTTCGGAAAATTGTATATTATAATTACACCGATATATTTACAATTATTATCAAAATATTAAATATATAAAAATTATAAATTAATTTAAAATGCAGTAATTAATGTTACCTATTTTATTGGAAATATTTTAAAGCTTTATTCAAACAATATAATAGAATGATTACGTGCTAAAAATCAAGACTTACTCAATGCATCTTTAAACAAAAAAGTATCCTGTTTAGATATCTAAACCTACTAAATTTCAGAACGGAAATAATTACAGAAATACTAAATTACAGGATGCAATATTTTTTGATAAATACTGTATATATATTTTTTATTGTTACTTTAAATCAATTAAAAAACTTACTTTTCAACTTTATATAAATATCTGTTTACATAATAGAAAAAATTTTAAAATTAGACCTCGTGAAAAATTGGAAATTTTTAGAATTTACTAATAAAAGAATAAGTAATTGGATATCGTTAAGCACATTTATAAAAATTAAAAACGATTAATATCTTACAATTTCAATTAGTTACAATCTATATCCGCGAAATATTTACTATCATCTTGGATCATTTGGTGCCTTTGATCATACACAGCATAGTATCTGGCAAGTAGTTTCTTAATAAAATTATAGTGTTTATAATTAAAAATATATGTTATGAGCCATTCAATTATTATGGAGACAAGAGAAAATTTTTTTTATCTTAGTCATTTTTGTGTAATTATTTATGCCAGATATACAGTAATATAATTTATAGAATCAGAATATTAAACACCTAAAGAATATTTGTAATAAAAATTAATAGCTTTATGTATATACTGCATATAAGAAAACACAGTAGTCGTTGTTTTTTAAGTGAACAATTTTTTAAATGTAAAATTACATGGACATTTCTAGTACATATTTTTGGAGGTCATACGACTATAATCTTTCATACTAATAATTCTGTTATTACAAAATAATATAAGCAATAACTTTGTTATTGTTAGTTGATATAGGCTACCATATGTCATTTCTACGGTCTGAAACTTTCTTTTAAACGTGATTTTGCTGAATAAATATGTATCTAGTAGTAGTAGTAGAGAAGGGAGGAGCCTACCCAGCCCAAGCACCGCGACCAACAATGGTCTATTGTGTACCCAGAATCAAATCATCCCAGAAAAATCCCGTCTTTAAAACAACGACAGTATTTTCCTCAATGGGACAGTAGCAAGATCCTCCGGAACAAATCCTCAATGGGACAGTAGCAAGATCCTCCGGAACAAGAAAATATATCCGCAAGAGATCACACCTAAGCCACGAAAGGGCTACACATTCACACAAAATGTGTGAGGAGGTGTTTCCTCCTCATACTGACATCTTCTACAAATAGGGCTATCAACAAGCCCAATCAAGTGAAAATGTCTTCTAAGATGACAATGCCCTGTAAGAAGCCCAGTAACAATCCTAACTTCAAGTTTATTCTGTGAAAGCAACTCCTTAGTTCGATGAGCAGAGTAACCCAAAATGAAAGCCTTCGCCTGCCTCCCAAAAGCATTAGATCCAATGCCCAGGGCAGGCTCAGGTCCAAAAAAGGGAGGAGAAGCCCTTCCTTGGCAAGCCTATCAGCAACCTCATTGCCCTCAATCCCCTTGTACCCCGGCGCGGCACCCAAACAAGCTGCACCCTGTTCCTGGTGGCCAGTTCCTCAATGAGAAGACGACATTCCCAAACAAGCTTTGAAACATATCGGGAACTGTCAAGTGCTTTAAGAGCAGCCTGACTATCAGATAGGATAAAAATATGCTTACCAGCATAAGCTCTATCAAGATTGATTCTAACACATGCAGAAATAGCAAAAATTGCTGCCTGAAAGACAGTAGCAAACTGCCAACGGAATACGAATAAAACATCCGCGTCCCCTCGCAGTAAACCTCCGCCCCAACACCAGTAGTGGTGTTGGAATCGTCCGTAAACCAGACCAAACCACCATTGATACTGCGCCCAAATCCCCCCAGCCCTCCAAACTGGGAAAACAAGTGAAGGGCCGGAAAAAGGTTAAATCTAGGTACCATGTAATCCTTAACCATCCCAAGAATGTTACATGAAATGTAATATAACAAATGTTAGCATGAAATGTATAAATAGTTTTTATTTTTGTTTTTGTCTAAGTTTATGTTGGTTATTGTATTTTTATCTTCTTTGTGTTTAAAGGCCGTGACATACTGAACGCGACGCGAAGCAAAGATGAATAAAAATCGCAACCCACAGTTCGCATTGCACAATGCCGCACTTTTTCTATATTGTAACCGCGTTATTTCTGATATTTACACGGATTGACATGGATATTCATTATTGTTTACTTGGAAATATGACAGAGGTCGCTTGACGAACGTTGTGGTTTGTTGATATTGCAAAGTGATCATGTATATACGATCTCGTCATCAAGCCGCGATAAACTTTGAAAAAACAAAGAAACTGCAGACACTGTTTTTTGCACAGCTAAATCCCTGCTGTTTTTCGAATCTATGAAACATTCATTTCTATTTGCTGATTGCTTCCTTTGCGTCTTGCCGTACCATATTATATCACGGCCGATTTCTTCTTCTTCTTCAAATTCTTCTCCTAAGGATTTTGTAATTGTACTTTTCTCCCCGATCATGACCCACTGGTACGAAAAATGGTTTGAGGCGGGCATGCTCTCCGGGCGATTCCGTGTCCGAATGGGATCACATTGCAGGCCCTAGTGACGGACATAGACATTGCCTCAGCAGTTCCGGTTCCGCTTAGGGACCCGCGAATGAGCTCTCAATGACGGACGTGGCAACCACTGAATGGTACGAGGTGACTTCTTTAGTAATCTTTTACGACACGCGGGATCAAATGGTGGGTATATTCTAATCCCTTACCCACTGGGATATATCACGGCCGACTATATACTCATGGCTGTATCCAGCCATTCATGATTTCACATTTGTAGTTCTACGCAAAGAAGCTTTAAATTTTCTTTTATTGATAATCGTTTTATGTATCAAATTTTTGAAATATAAATGATAAAATTTCGTCAATATAATATGAATTTAGTATTTTAATTGAATTTAAACATTATTCACTAATTTTAATTTCAAAATATAAAAGCACTGTTGGTGAAAATACTTTATAGAAAGCTTTAGGTCTAGTAATTTTATATGTAAATTGGTAAAAGATTTTAAAAGACAAATTAATTTTCTCATGATTAAAATTTAAAAAGCGCAATCGGAAGAATTCTTCTATAAACAGACAAATACAAAGTAGTAGTTAATAAGTACAAATTATTTTTAAAAGAATGTTAAACTAACTTATTACAAATATAAAAACATTTATGCTAAAGAAAATAAAATAGGCTAATTTTGTATGTAGAAAATTATAGTTTTAATAATCATATTTAACAATTCAAAGTGGCGATTTTTGTTAAAAATGACCTTTTACTTGATCATCATTTATGATCAAGTAAAAGGCCATTATTGCAGTAATTTTTTTAAAAATATATTAGAAAGGATTCTTAAGATTTGCTTTTTTTTAATATTTTTAATAGTATTCTCACAATTACATATACAGGGTGTAAATTATCTCCTTCAAAAAACTACATTACGACGTAGACGAAATTCAGGCGATTAAAGTGATATCGAATGATGGTAGCGTTCTTGGTACAGTCGTCTTGCTGCCACTGCACTTATTCCGTTGTCAAACTGACCATAAGAACAGTGTACCTTGTCGAACTGATTAAACTAAATTAATCAGCAGTCAACGGCGCAGTTTTTCTGCAATGACGTTGCAGCTCTTCTCCTTCTCCCCGCCCGGGCTTGGGATTTGCGACCCCAAGTATTTATATCACTTTAATTGACCTGATTTTGTCTACACGTCGTAGTGTAGTTTTTTTGAAGGAGATAATTTACACCCTGTATATGAAATAGTAATCCCACCAGATTCTAATTTAGATTTTAAAACACAAATTACTGCTCTTGTTTATTCAATATTTTCATAAATTCATTTCAAAAATTTCAATAATATATAAGAATGTTTTATAAGATTCTATAACAATGCTTAATAAATAATCAGAAGGTTAAATTAATCTAGCCCTGTCTAACTTTGCAATATAAAACCTATCATTATCTAAATCTATTTCAAAAAAGATAGGTTTTGATTCTGTGAATTCTATTTAATAATGCTTACAATTTATATATTGTTTAATTTTAAAAGCAATATAGCCACTAATATATAATAAAACTTTTCTGCCATTATTTGATAAGATTATACTGTTTGATAATTCAATTACTGCGATTAATGATTGATATTCAATATTATCCTCTATCATATTATAATCATCAAAATTCAATTGATAAATTATTAATTTTTTCCTGTTTTAAAAAGCAAAGAAAGATAACTAACTAATTTAATTTTTTTCCCTGATTCTAAATTTCACTCACAGATATATTATAATTATTTCCTGAAAGTTGTCCATAATTGGAGAATCTCAATTCTAATAGATCTAATCAAATTAATTACAGCACAAAAGTAGGAAATTAACATAAGTTTATTAAGATAACGTTTTCAGCTATTCTATATTCATCATCAGTCAAACGTATATAG
>AYEL01083282.1:0-77362 GCA_000484575.1 Olivierus martensii | reverse complement strand
TAGCATATTGAATAATTTTTCAATTATAAAAATATAAAAAATAAGTACTAAGATCGTATACCGAGGTAGGACTGTACTATGTACTTTTTTCTGTTATAATATTTCGTTTTATTTCTTTAAAAAAAATGTAATTTAGCGCAATCTGAAATTTACTATAATAAAATTCTATCAAAAATAGAATGTATAATAGAATGTAATAATAAAATTCTATCATTCGTGACAGTTAGCTTTTTTGCATAATTATGAATACATTACCTTCTTCAGTACCTGTAAAAATTCATTATTATTAATGAAGCACCTTTTGATTTGCTGTGGAATAAAAATTAGTAATTATTTGTAAGTTGCTGATTAAATAAATCTTAACATATTTTGCCCCATACATTTGCCTCCAGATGGCGAAAAATATCGAATTCACTGTAAAATTCACAGCGAAATTCACAGTGAATGTAAAGCGTTCACTGTGACTTCGAAATCGCTGTTATCATCACAACACTAAACGTATACAATGTGTTCTATTAATGGAATAGAATTTAAAAAAATTTTTTAATTCTATTCCATTAATAGAACACATTGTATACGTTTTGTGCTGTAATTAATTTGATTATTATTAATAGTAGGATGAATTATTATACATATATCTAATAGATCTGTCTGAAAAAATTTAATTTTGAAAAAAGATACTTCGAAAGCAAAGAAAAAATTAATTTTGTATGTTTTAATGCAAAAATTGTTTTATTCGAAAGCTTTACATCTTTTTGTGGTAACTTTTCCTACTTATCAATTCAGTCTAAAAGTTTATCTATATATGTTTATCGATCAACATTTAATAATGTAAATGGATAAGAATCTGTATCTCTTAAATATTTGCCTTTAAATGGATGATTAATGTTAAATATTTTCCAAAATTTAATAATAATATTACACAGTGGATGATCGGTTAACGAGCATAATCCATTCCAAAACAATGTTCGTTAACCGATAATCGATTTTACCATAGGTTTTTATGGGAATTTGATTAATTCGTTCTGGAGAACAAAAAATAAATAAATAAATAAAAAATTATATAATTTCTTACTTCGTTTATTTATATGTAATAACAATAATATATACATACATAGTCTTGCATTTTAATTTATTATGTTTATTTTCCGTTAAAAAATCTCTCCAATGTCGATTGCTTTACTCTCTTCTTCAGGATTTTTCGAAAGTGATTAATAGCATTGCCGTGGTGGAGATCCCCAAGCCTATTAACGTCAACCTAGTATGACCATTCTAACATCAAAATATTGTAAAAGCTCTCTTACCTTCTTTAATAAATCTTTAATTGGTTTTAAGTTGTCTCCGAGTTCATTTTAATCGGGAAAACTATTGTTCCCCCTTCATTACCCTGGCGGTTGCAGGTAAGATTAGAGGGCACTACCTAATGGTTGTCTCGAAGTAGGAAGAAGAAATGAGAAGAAGAAAGGAGAGCTAAGGAAAGATTAGAGATTCCTACCAGAAGAAGTGGGTAGGCACAGAAATGAGAAGAAGAAAGGAGAGCTAAGGAAAGATTAGAGATTCCTACCAGAAGAAGTGCGTAGGCACTAGAGGAAATAGGAGAAGAGCAACCGACAGCACTTTATTCAAAAAAATAACAAAAGAATACAGAAAACAAAACAACAAAATACAAAAACAGAGAATACAAAGTGTACATGTTGAATACATGCTGGAATGGAGCAGAAAAAAAACATAGGTTTCAGGATGGTACAAAACACAGAAGAAATGGGTTTTCTTCCAAGGTGACAAAGGAAAAATATTCCATCAATTGTTCAGGAGATGGTCCGTGATACCAGTTGTTTTGACAAAGTGTTCAAACACAGAAAACTGTTTTTGTTCCTCACAAAAGTGTCCAGACAACAAGGCCAGTTCTCACCTTCAGCAATAATCTTCCTTTCCAGTGGGATCCGATGAGAAACTTCTGATAGTTGAAGATAAGATGGTTAACTTCTTGAACCGTAACATTATCACAATCGCAGTAATTAGTATCCCGAACGCGCAAGGCCTAAGCCTGCCATTCCGTTAAGCCGCCATATTCTCATGAAATATTTTTATCTGGCAGCGGCCATTTATAGAGTTCATCATAGGGTGGCCATTATGGGATCAACCTGATAATTGAAGGATGAGGTTCAACGGGCCGGACCCCTCCTGAAAAATTGGAGGAATGGGATCCGGATCCTCCATGATGGTAGGCCATCCAGCTTTACCACGCGGCCATCCGGCAGACCTGCCATTCCATAAATACGCGGGTTCCACAGTTTATTCTATGAAGTGTTCCTTATCCGATCATAAAAATCTTTCGCAAAAGTATTCGTTAACCGATCACCCACTGTATGATATATTTTGTCAATGAATATTGCAAACCCTTTCAGATCTTTTCTCAGATCTTTCAGATCTTTTCTCATCCTTTGAAAATTTATAAATAGACAGAAAGGGTTTTCATAATTTCTACGACAATAAGGAACATTTGTAAGGCATCTGTAAGTAAAACTTTATCAAATTTTCAATCAATTTTCTATCATCTTCAGCAGGCATGTCAAACCCATTTTAATTCAAGGGCCATTTAATGAGCCTGTAAGATTGTCACGGGCCACATCATATTTAAATTTTTTTAAATTACATACAATAAAAATACAAAGTGAAAGATAGTTATATTTTTATTAAAATAAATATCGTTTGGTTTTTATTAGAGTAAAGATTCAGAAATATAGATAGGCTAATTAAAAACATTGTGTAATCAGATGAACATATTGCAAAAATATATAATTACTACATAATTGCTTTTAATTATGCATATTTTTTAAATTTAATTCCTCGCTATCAAATCTTTACTGATTGTCACGGGCCACATCATATTTAAATTTTTTTAAATTACATACAATAAAAATACAAAATGGAAGGCCTAAGCCTGCCATTCCGTTAAGCCGCCATATTCTCATGAAATATTTTTATCTGGCGGCGGCCATTTATAGAGTTCATCATAGGGTGGCCATTATGGGATCAACCGGATAATTGAAGGATGAGGTTCAACGGGCCAGACCCCTCCTGAAAAATTGGAGGAATGGATCCGGATCCTCCATGATGGGAGGCCATCCAGCTTTACCACGCGGCCATCCGGCAGACATGCCATTCCATAAATACGCGGGTTCCACAGTTTATTTTATGATTTATTTATAAATTTATGAAGTTATTCATTAAATTATATTAATTATATGTTTATTATCTATATTACTTTATATTTTATATTAATTTGATTACTCCTGCTGACAGAGTCAAATTTCTCATTTATTTCTAATTATTTAATCAAACTTTATTCCCAAAAATTCATCGCTTATATTCTAAACTAATTATTATATGAAATTTCGTCGTCATGAAAAGCATTTAAAATTTTTGACCGTCTTAATATAATTAAAAAATTATTGAATTTTATGCTAAGAAATATAAGTAATAAATAGGTTAAAAATTTCAATATTTTCTCTCAGAATAATATTTTTTAATGGTTTTAGCTTAAAAATTAAATTCAAATTGGAGTCAACAGATATATTAGTATTTAAGTTTACCAAGGTGTATAAATATATCGGTAAAGTTAGATCTTCCTATTTATCTTGATGATTTTTATATGAATATTATATAATTTTCGGGAAGACAAATCGACTATGGCATTTTCTAATGTAAAAATTATTAAATATTTCAAGATTCGCATCTTTCTTTTCTTAATATTTCGTAAATAGCTTAAATAAATAGTAAAGATTAAAAATAGAACAAAGATACCAAATAAAAAGAAAGTGGAAAAACATAAAATGAATTTTTTTAATTGTTAATGAAAGAAACATTTCAACAATATCGAAGAAAATAAATTTATCTAGATATATAAAAAGAACTATAGGCTAGAGTAGTTAGATACCGGTATGGGAGTGCTACGGATAACAGTGTCATGGCGGCGATGACACTGTTATCCGTACCACTACCATACCGGTATCTAACTACTGGCTATGGCGGCGATGACACTGTTATCCGTACCACTCCCATACCGGTATATAACTACTGGCTAGTTATTTTATTATCACATGAAAATGATGTAGTAGTAATTTCCTTGCTCGACATTTTATCTATAAAAATCATATAAAAGAAAATTGTTTGTTAAACGAATTTTTTGGTGTACGATCGAAATAATTTTAATGAAATAAATGCATTTATATGGGTACCGTTGTAATGATTAGGAGAAATGCAAAGAATATAATATTTTGATTATATAATGAATGAATAAATTAAATTTAATAATATGTTGAATTTTATCGAAACCGAAATATACTTGTCATATTTGAAAACCATTTCGAAACTTATAAAGCAACCATTTATATTAAACCTAAGTTCTAAAATGGCAAATTAGTAGATAAATAAATGTTTGAAAGCTCACATAAATTTATGTTTTCCACCCATAATTCGATAGGTGTGAAGATGTATAGAATGCACTAGAGCATATATATCATATTTAATGATTAGCATATTGATAAAATTATAATAAACCTAAACAATACGTAAAATGGATTTCATATTATTTTTTAATGTCTTTGATTATTAAATTAATTAAGTATATAAAAAATTAAACGAAAATTTGTTTTTTTTTTTTTATTTATATTTGTAACGGTATAATGGGTTACAAATTGTTAATTATAAATTTATACATTAGAATGTGTTTTTTAAACTTAATTCTTGTTTTATTAAATTGATAGGCCTAATACAAAAATATACACAGAGGTCCAGAAAAATTTTTTTTTTTTTTTATTTATATTTGTAACGGTATAATGGGTTACAAATTGTTAATTATAAATTTATACATTAGAATGTGTTTTTTAAACTTAATTCTTGTTTTATTAAATTGATAGGCCTAATACTAAAAATATACACAGAGGTCCAGAAAAATCGCCCCCAGGACATTTCGCCCCCAGCACATTTCATCCTTTGTAGATAATGAATAGGCTACAAAATTGCAAATATAGTCAACTCTCAATATCTGGAATTTTTATTGATGTCTTTAAAACTGTTTAAAATGAATAAATACGACTGTGCGAGGCAAAAAGTTAATTATAATGTAGTTTAATGGTAAAAAGTTAAGAATTTGAAGCAATTTATCACTAATTTTACGTTTTTTTATGAAGTCTGGCACTCCACAAAAAGAATATTCAGTTAGTAATTCTTTAATGTGTTCAATATTATGATTTTTGTAAAAATTAAACATTAATCTATGTTGTATGTAATCGATACGCTTCATTATATAATCTGTCTGCCATCGATTTATAGATGAATTAATTTATATAAGACGCTGTAACAAAATTAATTCGATAAAAATAAATTTTGCGCTTTTTATAACGCGTTATTGTTATTTTTTTCTATAATTTACTAATCCAAAATAACGTAGATCGTTATCAGAAACCCATTGGAAACAAGCTTCGCCGAACTTATGCTCGAACATCAATTGGGGACAAACTGTGCTACTGTAACTATAATATGAAAGTAGACTTGTTATAATGATATTGCACTTGTTAAATAATTAACGAATTAATTGAAGATGTAAGCACTTTTCGATACAGTATTAAATGTTTACAAAATGCCATACACCAAAAAACGTTTCATCGTTATATTGGAGATTTAAAGCGAAATAAAAAAAATACGCAGTTTAATCAGTTGTAATGTTGAGAAAAGGAACTTTTCGGAAATATAAAAATGGGTATCCTATCTGTTACTATACTAATATGACATTACTGCAATTAAATGCTATTACGGTAACAAGACCTAAATAAAAAACAACAAAGAAAAAAATTATTTCAACGATATTTTAATATTAACTGATTTACGGTTAAGGGTAATAATAATAACATAAAAACATAGATAAATATGTAAACAAGATTCAAAAACAAAATACGAAACTCGCGATGCGAATTGAATATCGCGAGGAGTTACTTTTCATTGGGGTTGGGTCTTCGTCTGCTGATTTAGTGTGGTCTGTAGCCAACATTTACTAATCCAAAATAATGTAGATCGTTATCAGAAACCCATTCAAAACAAGCTTCGCCGAAGTTATCTTATATATAAGACGCGTAATAAAGTTAATTCGATAAAAATAAATTTTGCACTTTTTATAACATGTTATTGTTATTTTCTCTATAATTTACTAATCCAAAATAATGTAGATCGTTATCAGAAACCCATTCAAAACAAGCTTCGCCAAACTTATCCTCAAACTTCAATTGGAGATAAACTGTGCTACTGTAACTATAATACGGAAGTAGACTTGTTATAATGATATTGCACTTGTTAAATAATTAATGAATTAATTAAAGATGTAAGCACTTTTCGATACAGTATTAAATGCTTACAAAATACCATACACCAAAAACACTTCATTGTTATATAAGAGATTTAAAGCGAAATAAAAAATATGCAGTTTAATCAGTTATAATGTTGAGACAAACCTTTCCGGAAATATAAAAATGGGTAAAAGCACATCCATACCTCTCCTATACCTCTCCTATCTGTTACTATAGCAATATGACATTACTGCAATTAATGTTATTACGGTAACAAGACCTAAATAAAAAACAACAAACAAAAAATTATTTCGACGATATTTTAATATTAACTGATTTACGGTTAAGGATAATAATAATAATGAAAACATAGATAAATATGTAAACAAGATGAAAAAACAAAATACGAAACTCGTGATGCAAATTGAATGTCGTGAGGAGTTACTTTTCATTCAGGTTGGGTCTTTGTCTGCTGATTTTGTGTCGTCTGTAGCCAACAATAGTTCGGTTTTTAGTTTATCTCCTAATTTAAAATGCAGAATGAACTAATGCATATCAAAAGAATAGTCGAACTTTTTCAAAATCATATTCTGATTGATTGCCTTAGATGTATTGCATACAAATTCGAGTTTTAAACGATAATAATGTGCATTTATTATATTAAACAAAAATAAATTAGAATCATTACTTGTTGACTATATTTGAATTTTGTAGCCTGTTCATTATTTACAGGGGGCGAAATGTGCTGGGAGCGAAATGTAGGGAGCGATTTTTAATATGAAAATTATACATAGTAATTATTAATGCAGAATGAACTAATGCATATCAAAAGAATAGTCGAACTTTTTTAAAATCATATTCTGACTGATTGCCTTAGATGTATTGCATACAAATCCGAGCTTTAAACGATAATAATGTGCATTTATTATATTAAACAAAAATAAATTAGAATCATTACTTGTTGACTATATTTGCAATTTTCATTATCTACAGGGGGCAAAATGTGCTGGGGCAAAAAGTGCAGGGGGGTGAAAAGTGCTGGGGCAAAATGTAGGGGCAAAATGCAGGGAGCAACTTTTCCGTAAACCCTTCTCAGCAGATTCATCCTAAGAGATCGCTGGATAGTGATCTGAGTCTATCTCTGCATCTCTCATCATTCTACTGTCTATAACCACAGTGGCCAAATTGTGGCTCTTTGGTACTTTTGGCTCCATATCATGAAAGTCAATCGTTAATATGGAGCAAAAACATATTTAATTTAAACAAATATATTTGTAATTTGTTCATTTATTATAAAAAGTAGTATGCATCTACACAAGATAAATGTATGTGAAATATATAATAAACAATTTTTGAAACCATTGTTAAAATTACCTGAAAAACTGCTGCTCTCATTGACCCAGAAAGAAACTGATTGCAGCTCTCAAGTATTTGAGATTCTCCTATGTGGCTTATAGTGACATGGAGTTTGGCCACCCAATCTGGCTTCCCTCTCAATCTTTCATCACAAACAATCAAATCAGTCATAAGAAAGTCACAATCAATCTGGGTCAGCCATAAGAGAGATCAGAGACTGATCTCTATTATGGCTCTCCCTGGCATATTGATGGATGGCCTTGTGTGTAAAGAAGATGTTTGAGACAAATAACTCTCTTTTAGCACAAACATTCAACAGTCACTCTCTATTGTCATTCATTCTAGGATCACTATATTTCCCAACCAATTCTTCTATTCCATATCTTTCCAAACCAACTCTGCTATTCCAATCTCCTGCCACAATCACTTGTTCAGTGCGATGACTTTCATTTATTGCATAATTCAAGTCAAACCAGAATTTATCTTTTTTATTCTCACTTGTACCATTCACCACTATTAGAAATTCTCTCTACAGACCTAATTTCATACTTACTCATATTATTCTGTCATTCATACATTTTTTAGTTCTCTCATTCATCAATACATCCACATCAGTTCTTGCTTGTTCATTATCTTTTACCCCACACCACATTCCCACAATATCATTTCTTACACACAAAAATGCACATCCCTTTCAATATGTTTCACTAATACAGTACATCCAGCCTATATTTACACATTTCATTTACAAATTTCAGTTCATTCGCTTTCACTTATCTATTCACATTCCACACGCCCTTGCACCTGGCCACATCTTTGTTGAGTTACAAACAGAAAACAAAACCAAAAAAATAAGTCATTTGGAAAGAAAAAAGCTTTAAAATGTAATAAAATATATCAAATAGTAAGAAAATTCATCTGCTATTAATAAAATTCCTATGAAAAAATAGCAAGATTTTGATTCAAAAAACATATTTAAATCAAAAAAATGAATATAGATTTAGTTAGATTAAAAAAAAATTGGTAATGTTTAATAAATGTTTATATATGTATATATAAATAAATTTTTTATTTTATTTACAATCTATAAATACTTTCTCTATCCAGTCTTTTAGGGGCAGTTAATCAAGAGTTTTACTGTATTACAAATTATAATAAAATAATAGGAATTTGAATTCATATTAAGCTAAGAAGTCTGTGATTTTTTTCAAAATAAATCTAATTAATATGCAAAAAATTATATAAACAACTACAACATTTTCTACTTTACTTTAATTGGTCTGCAGATGCTTTCTTGACACGCTACACTCAATACCATATGTAGTGCCGTAAAGTAAGCTTGGCTGTGATTTCGTGCAAAACAACTGGCCTGCATAAAACAATAAGTGCGCTACGCCTATTTTTATAGCCTGAGGTTATTTACATTAGGTTTTTCTTGTATTTTACTAAATTATAAGTAAAAGTAAAGCAACAAATAGTAAAAATAAGTAAAAATGAACAAATAAGTAAAAATATTGTTTATTTTAACAGAATTAATCAAAATTTTTGTATTACTGGCAACATTTTTTCAGTTTTATGAATTTTACAGCTCATCATACCAAAATTTCATGTTTTACTTAAAATTTCAAAAATAAATTTATCTCACCCCACCATCAAAATAAGATTACTAAAATATAACAGAATACAAAGCAGAATTGAAATGATCTGATAAAAAATAATCCAAATTCTACTGATACAATCCATATTTCATAATTCCATATTTTCTAACTTTAAAACGGAATTTAAAAAGATATTTTGGCAATCAAAAAATTTAGGACCCATCATCGGAGGAATGTATTTTCACCCAATAAATGCAAAAAAAATCAATCTGCAAATAGGAGAGTATATAACTCAGATTGAACTTTTTTAATTGTTTTTATAGATTTTTATTCCACTTCCATGATATAAATACATCTCAATGGACTTGAGGTGTATATACATTAATTTACAGATTAATAATTACATTACATTATAGATTAATGGTTATGGATTACATTACATTAACGGATTAATAGTTGATGATATTTTTGAAAAATATATAAAAATTCCAAAATATCTATGATAAAAAATTTTATTTATATAAAATACAGGTAAAATTAGAAGACTTACTACTTCTGTAATTTGATTGCTATTTTTATTTTTATAATACAGTCAAACCTCTTTAAGCACGTGTCCCAATTAAGCGGAATCCAGTATATTAGATATACAGTCAAACCTCTTTAAGCACCCCCTCTATAAACCGCCACCCTCATTATTTGCCGGATGAAAGCCAATAACAAATCTCACTCTCATCCTTTATGTTAAAACATGAAATTCCCTCTATAAACCGCCACCTCACTAATCGCCAACCGCCACTCATTTCTAGAGGCAAAACCATTTCATTAGTTGACAAATCAGTTGTTTAAACTGCCAAAACAATCGAATGGCAAGGTCAGCCAACACACTACAGAAACACTAGAGAAGATGGCAATTAGGTAAGTTATCTGTTAACATTTATTAGACTATAAAATAAACTAAAATATATTGTAATCATTCATTTTTTGTTTTAATTTCACCAAAATTTATGAGAAAATTCTGAAAAACAAAACCCTCGGGCCATTTAAAGGTGCATGGCATTTTTATTGCTTTAGAGCAGCCAGTCCTTTCCCATAAATTACAGTCAAGCCTACTTAGTAATGGGTAAGCGGCATTGAGTCTGAAGTTACAATATACCATTGGCAGTACAATTAGAGGAACAGAAAATATATTATAGTTGTTTATGTATCAGATGAAGCCATTTTCATATATATAAGGATTTTTTTCACATAAATAAATTATTTATAAAAAGTACTACTAAAAATTGTGTAAATGGAGTAAGAACAAGTTAATAAATATGAAATAATAATAAAATGACAATATTTCAAAGAATTCATGTAATTTTTTTAATAATTATATGATGTAACTTTGATCAACAAATGTTACATAAGTCATGGTTTTTTATCAATAATTTCTGAAATTTTTGGCCAAATTTCTTCATTCATGGCTCATTTTGTTCAGAAGTGTTGTCACTATCTAAAAATGCCAACTATTTTGTTGGATGGCTAAAATTCCATATAAAAAATATGTTCACCAGTTTCTTTATCACCTTCATCTATCAATTGACCTTGGCCTACAGAAAGTAATTTCATTTTTTTTTTGTGAAAATGAACGACAATTTTTTTATAGTCTATAAATATTTTATTTCATCATATATTGACCATTTTGGTCCAATACATTTTGCCCTCTTTCTGATAGTAGCATGATTCCATGCTTGTAGAATTTCTGATCTTTGCTTGCAAAAGACTGAACCAAGTGATTTTTGACATCCTCATTTAAATTAAGTATTTTGCCTTCTAAAGAGTTCTGTAAATAAGTAATAATTGGAGGGTGCCAGATCTGGCAAATATGTTGGATGTGGTAGCACATTCCATCTAAGCTATAACAGCTTCTGGCAAGTCATCAAACTTGTATGAAGTTTAGCATTGTCATGGTGAAATACTACGTCTTTTCTGTTAATTAATTCTGGTCTCTTCTGTTTGAAGGAATCACTCAGTGTTGTGCAATTGGTAGCATTACACTTCTGAATTAATTGTGGAATTGTCTGGTAGAAGCTAAAAAAAAAACAATTTCCTTGAAATCCCATCAAACAAAGAGCATCACTTTTTTTTGATGAATATCGGGTTTTGGAGTGCTTTGAGCTGGCTCATCGCTTCTGCTCCATGATCACTTGCATTCAACTTTGTTGTAAACAATCCATTTTTCATCATCAGTTATGATCTGCTTCAGAAAGGAATTATTTTCTTCATATTTGAGCAGCAAATCACAGATGTCATTTGATGGAGGAAATCTCTCTCTTTGAGAACATATGGAATCCAATTATTGAGCTTTGAAACGAAACCAAGTTGTTTCAACTGGTCATGAATGGTCAAATTCTAAAACTTCAATCCTGTAGTAATTTTTCGTGTTGTTATTCAGCAGTTTACTTCAGCCAATACCTTAATTTTGTCATTATCAGATTCAACTAATTTTCGAGAATGTGGTGTAACTTTAATGTCAAAATGAAATTTTGCAAATCAGTTTTGGCACTGGCATTCTGTTAACACATCTTCTCCAAAAATGAAATTTTGCAAACCAGTTTTGGCACTGGCATTCTGTTAACACATCTGCTCCATACACTTCACATAACTTTTTTCTTGCTTGAACAGCATTCTTACCTTTTTAGTAATAAAAAATCAAAACATGCTGCTCATAACATTCCACTCATAATAACTATAAAAATGATATAAAGAAAGGTTGGTTAAACACTGCCTGATGGCTAGAATGTACAAACATGATGTGGATATAGAGTGGAACAAGGCTAAGGTTATTCTGAATGGAATGGAAAGTACTAACATAAGGATGGTAGAGATGCTGCAAGTAAACAAGTTAAATAAATTTGAGCATGTTTTAAATTATAATGATACACATTGCCTTTCTTTGGTTTGGCGATGGTGTGGATTATAGATGGAAATACATGGTCATTGTCAATGTATGTTTTTTGGGGCAGCTTTTCTATTTAGTAGGACAAAGTAATGACATCATGAATATCCTGTTGGCATGTTTTAATGTTCTATTTTATTATTAAATCAATCTTTTAGTTTATTATGTTGTAGTATTATTAGTTTGTGGCTGAGGAGCATGTAGCATTAATATAGTAATGTTACTACAAGGTCTTATAACTATTTTTGTATATGGGATTGGACGTCTCTTATGATGACATTTGTTAGTAGTTTGTTTTTGTAGAAAGTATATTCTCTCCCTTCTGTTAATTATGTGCAGCTGAGGTTGACCCAGTGATAGGGTTGAAAATGCTTCTGTTAATAAAGTATTTGACCTAGACAGAGCTTTGTTTTTGGTGTGCATCTTTGAATACAAATAGTTCTGTTTACAAGTTTTTTATGAGTCCCAAACTTTGAGTTTTTTCAAATATGAAGTATCAAAAATATGAACATTAATTGCAATAAATAAATTCTAAGCATTCATAAAAAAACTAATGTTCAAAAATTACGCTACCTTTAAATAACTCTAATAAAGATGATTATATCCTACCTAAGTGCTAGAAAAAGAATTTATCATAAAAAACACTTTAAACCATATATTTAGCTATGCAATACAGTATGATTGAATTTGTAACAAAACCTCCACATGCTATGAAATCAGAAAAATCAAAATGGCTGACTGAGAAGTTGAAGTAGCACATATTCCAGATGCAATGATTTCACTGGCATATTATGTAAATAATTTTTATTTCTGAGTTGTGTTTAAAATATTATTCACTATATAAAAGCTCATCTAATCTTTTCCTGATGATGATGGTGAAAATTAAAATACCTTAATATTCATTTGATGTTAATAATTTCTTTATAGTTATTAATGCCGAAATTCTTTATAGTTATAATTTGCTTGATTTTAAAGGTTATGCTTTCATTTCTTTAAATAAATAAAACATTGTTTAATTATAAACTATTGATTTTGTTGGTTTTTACTTACTTTTATTGCAGTCAAATTATATTGCTGAGAACAGAACTCTTAATATTAACATTATGTCTATGGGAAATTGAATCTTAGTTTATGGGTTTTTACTTAACAAGCTTGCTCCAGAAATGAGTTAACTCATAAGGCAGGAACTATCTATAGAATAAATATATAAATAAAGTATATATTTATTTGTTTTAAGCATAAAATTATAATGGAGATAAATTAGCTCAGAATGGGGGAAGAAATAGAAATGAAAAATAAATGGAGCAAGAATTCTAAGGAAAGGCATGAAAATTCAGGATTGGTATATATTGTTAGGAGCCATTTCTGTGCAGAGGCTATTATAATGAAATTGATTTTATTTACAGGAATACCTCGATTATTGCGGTTAATGTTGCCACAAAAAAACCGCAATAATAAATTTACTGATAATCGGGATAAATAATGCATGTAAAATGGGTGATCATTGCCAAGAAATATATATTAATTAAATTTTATGTATGAGGTAAAAAAAGAAATGTGTTGAACGTGCTAATCTTCTAAATTGATCATTTTACATTTCTTCTTGATAGCTGTAGCCTTGTTTCATCCTTGTTTCTTTTAGCATTCATTGTAGAGGTAAATAAGAGAGAAATAAATATCCACATGTACTTCAAGTAGAGGTCGATAGTTACTTGTGAGTATACTTCAAGTAGAGGTGGATAGTTACTGGTGAATGGTGAGCAGGCATGATTGGATAAAAAAAAGCACTATTCGGAGAGTGGTGACTCGAACTAAATGTAATTCTGGTTGCATATGTAGTGGGCTACATCTTGCAGCCGTGATAATTTGAATTTGGAGGGCAATAATTTTAATTTTGGTATTAAATTATAAACCACGATAAATCGAGAATCACAATAATCAAAACCACGATTATTGAAGTATTCCTGTATGGCAATAGAATTTAGTTGGACTCTTTCTATTTTGATAGTTTCATTCACATAGTCTTCATAGTGATAAATATGAAGGCTATATTTTTTAGTGTAGTTTATTCCCAGGCCAGCGCCTTTTAAAATTTTTTTGAAAAACTTTAAGCAATGAATAGTAGTCTACTTAAACAGTGTTTTTTCATGTCTTGAGGGAAATTTAGTGTGGTCCACTCTGGCTCTCAACCTCATATTAAAATATAATAAAGGTAATTTGCAGTGCAATAAATGACAAAACTAAAATTATAATAAATCTTTAACTGAAAAATAAATGCATTCTGTTTATTTTTAATTAATCTCAAATTTATAACAACTGGTAAAACACAATCAGAATATTTTCTTCTATTTATGTATTATTACAAATTTTGTCACATTAATATTTTTTGTTCTTCATTATACGTTTCATATTTATACAATTCATTTTGATACCTATATCAATCCAGCACCTGAGGCAGTTGCTCACCACCTCACCTATGGAACCATCTCTGATTATTCCAATCATTATAAATTACATTTAAAGAAATGTATAATGAGAGCCATAGAAGTGTTATGGTTTCATTGGCATTGTTCATTGGCTAAGATTATGGACTGTATACTTTATCTTTACAAAGATCCAGATTTCTGATGGGGATTTTGTAAATATCTAGCTAATTGGTAAAAAAAATTTATCTTTTCATTTCACAGCAAATTGTGTTTTCTTTTGAAAGCAAGTTTATAGCAAGACGAACAGAGCCATAGGTAGGGTACACAGTGCCTGTGGCAAGGGTCAAACTTGTGCCTCCCCATTGTTTTCATTTAAAGATAATAATGCTGAAACTGAATTATCTCCATCAAAATGAGTTGATTTTGAATCTGCTGTTAAGATAATTTATTTGTAGATATAAATAAAAAATCATTTAAAGAATTTTCATTCATATTTAATGTACAAGAAGCTAAATCCTAAACAGATTTTTCAATTTTTGGCACAATGTAAAGTGTAAATTGTATATTTGCTGTGTGTTACAAGATCACAAAAAATTTTAAACTGAATTCACAAAAATATAAGTTTATATATATACAAGTCTGTTACAATGATGGTAAAATTCAGAGAAAGATTTAAGAGGATTAAGGAAGTGTAATCAAGGGAGATTTGTATATCTATTTGCTCATTCATCACGATTTTACTCTTATTACCTGGAACAACAACCACATTATAAGCATAGACAATTTGAAATTTAAACGTCTTATATATTTGTAAAATGGATTAAAATTTAGTTTATAAATGTCTAAAATTCATAAAGCAGTGAATGACAGTAAAATTCTTATGAATGAGCATATAGATTTGTACAAATCCCCTTTTATTACTTTTCTTTAGGCCTTTCTATGGATTTTCACTGAAAAGTTAAAAATCCAATGAGTCATTGTAAACTTTTACTTTATCAATAAAAATAGCACCCCCTTCTTGACCTGGCACCTTTGGGGTACAACTTGTCCGCTCTACCTCTGAATTACCTCTTCTAAGAAATAAAATGAAAGAAAAACATAACACTATTTCTGCAAATGTTTATTGAAAAAACTCATTTGCCCACAAATAATGGAAATCAATTAAAAAATTTGTGCCCCTAATCAAACTGCACCCATGGCGAATGCCGCTTTCACCACGCGCTAGTTACGGCCCTGAAGAAGAATGTTCAATAATTCTTCTCGTATTTTTGAGAATGGTAGTAGATTTAAGTTTACTGTGGTCTGTTTTGCATAGAGAAAGTTTTATATAAATTCTTCTGAACTTACTATAGGATTTAATCAGAATATTGGTCCATGAGATTTACCCTGTCTGATGATAAGCCTAACTTTTTTTTATATTGGCCTACATAGTGAGAGTAATTTGTAAATGCATGCTTAAATAATGTCCTGAAAGCTGCATTTTGTAGCTCCATGCATTAAGTGAAGAAGCTGAGATAAAAATAGTAATGTAAGAAGCTTTTCTAAACACCACTATAGAATATTCTGCATTGATAATATCAATTCTGATAGCAAGGTAGTGGCTGTGTGATTGGCTACATTGATCTAGTTTTATATTTAACCCAAGAGAAGTATCACTAAAGCATTGGCAATTTCATCTTTATGTTCTTTTCCTTCCCAAATTATGATAATATAATTAATATAACTTTTGTAGAGATTAATGTCTCAAAGTCATGTAAAGTTTGCTTTTCTATGAGCCTGACAGACAACTCAGTAAGGATAACATTATCTAAATAAAATAATATTTACTGGTAGTTTTTTCCTGTTTGCAGAGTATTTCTGTCAGTTTATTATAGCTGTGCTGATATTGTGCATCATTTTCTTAATTTTCTTTTAAAATAATTATTTTCTCAAATTAAATTTCTTCAAGCTTTCTAACAGGATATCACATAAGTTAAGATTAAGTTCATAAGATTTAATTATTTTCTCTCTGAATATATAAATTTATTATTTATATATTTATTCTTTGTAGGGCATGGAGCAGATGTAAAATGTGTAGATTGGCATCCACAGAAATCATTGATTGTTTCTGGAAGTAAAGATAGTCAACAGCCAATTAAATTATGGGATCCAAAATCCGGCCATAGTTTAGCAACAATGTAAAAAACATTATTAATAATTTTAATAATGCATAAATATTGTTTTTATTTATTTTAAAAATTTTTATATAGACATGCCCATAAAAGTACAGTAATGGAAGTCAGATGGAATCAAAATGGAAATTGGCTTCTGACAGCATCAAGAGATCATCTTCTTAAATTATTTGATATCAGAAATATGAGTTTGGAAGTTCAAACATTTAGAGGTCATAAGAAAGAGGCATGCAGTAAGTATATAAAATATCTATAATAAAAATATAATTGAATGATCTTTTGTCAAATTTATATTTTTTAAAATAGGTTTAGGTTGGCATCCAGTGCACGAAAGTTTATTTGCTAGTGGAGGATCTGATGGGTCTATTATGTTTTGGGTTGTAGGGTAAGTAAATAATATTCTTTTTTGTTCATAAAAGCATTATCATTCACATATATGCTTAATGTTTCTTAATAGTGCTGATAAAGAAGTTGGAGGCATGGAACAAGCTCATGATTCATGTGTATGGTCTTTGGCATGGCATCCTCTAGGTCATATATTATGTTCTGGTTCTAATGATCATACTAGGTAAATTATCATCATTATTCATATCTTAAATTGTTGAAGTACTACTCGAATTATTTTTAATTTATTTATAAATGCTTTTAATAGCAAATTTTGGACTAGAAATCGTCCTGGTGATAAAATGAGAGATAAATATAACTTAAACACCTTGCCAAAAGGTCAGGATGAAACTGCTGAATATGGTAGGTGATTTAAGATGATTGTTGTTTTAAATTAAATTAATTGTATTTAAAGTAAATTTTAACTGTTATTCTTGTAGATGAACCTGGTGGATTACCAACTATTCCAGGAATGGGATTAGAGCATGGTCTTGTGGATAGTTTAAGTTCCTTGGGTAATCTTAAAGATCTAATTTAATATTTTTAAAAAACTAAATTTTTTTCAAATATTTGATTTTTTTAATTTTAATCTTATTTTTTCTGTAGAACCAGAAAAAGATGAGGCTATCATTCCTGGCTTAGATTTTGGAAATGATGAAGTTTTATTACCAGATCGTTCCCAAGTTCAAAGGAAAATTCCATTTGCAAAACCTATTCCACGACAATTTCAACAGCAGTGGATGGAAAATAAACAACCATTACTGCTAGCTCCTCCTACTGAAGATAGCTCAAAAACAGAATGTGAGTTTATACTATTTTGCTTTATCAGTTGAAAATATGATTCTGTACAATTCTTATATGCAATGGCAAATTACTTCTTTTAGATTAAAACTTAATTTATTTTTTCCACATGCACATTCATAATTATATTTTATAACTAATAGATGGAGGTGATTTTAAAAATATCAATAATATTTTGATATTACTGATATTTTAAAAAATATCAGATTTAATGATTCATAAATTATTTATTAATTAAATTAATGTTTCTAACATAAATACATTCCTCTGATATCATCTTGTAATTCAATCAATTCCTCTTCAATAAAACGTTCTGCAACATAATCATGATTTAAAAATGGTTTTACTATCCACTCAGGAACTTCCAAATCAAGTAAATCTCTGAATCTCGCAATGCTTCATGAACAAATACAATAACTGAATCATCCCAGCCATGCATATTCACATGACTCGCAATGCCTCCCTACTGCTCACTTGTACTTGATACCACCTCTAATGATCCATTCATCCCAAGGGGTAATATCGCCCACTTTGAGAACATTGATATGAATTATAGAAGGATGGAATTGCTGGATTGATCTAATAATTAAAACAGAAATAAGAATATTAATGTAAAATATGCTTTTAGCCAATAGATACAAGCTCAGTTTTTAGGTAGAATAATTTATTATATTCATAAATAAAAACTTGAGTGCTTTCATCTTGATTAAGCTCTCTTCAGCAGTTTTGTATACATACATAAATAAAATGTATGTATACTTCTATTTATTTATGTACACAAAACCTGCTGAAAAAAGCTTAATTAAGCTGAAAATGCTCTAGTTTGTTTATTTATAAATGCAATAAATTATTCTATCTAAAAAACTGTTTGTATTTATTGTCTATAAAACATAGAAAGTAGTGTTTATTTTGAATTTTGCTCCAAAATTTTTTTTATATCTGTGGTTTTTAAAATAATAGAATTATTTTATAAACCACAGATTTTTAGATAGTAATGATTTGAACATTACAAAATAAATTTGACCTTTTAATGTTTTTTAGTTTCCAAATATTATAAAAACAACTCTATTTAATTATTCCTACTCAAATCACTATTACTATGTGTTGCTATAATTGGTAGTTTAAAGTATTGAATTGCTACTTCTGAGAGTTTACTTTAATCACTAGTTTAAATTATCATTTATGCTTAACTGATGTTGATGAAATGCAACTTGATTGTAAACAAGATTTTAAATGCCAATATTTGCTAAATGTTGATGAAACTAGTTGTATATATTATTACAATAAGGCAAAGATATTTTGATTTATTTTTTAGTTAATGAAAAATATATACTGTTTTATACTTTATATACTGTTTCAGTATATAAAGTATACTTTAAATATACTTTATATACTGTTTCAAATCAGTAATAGTGGCATATAAGAAAAAGAAATCCTTTTGTCATTTATAGAGATGATTTTTGCTAAAATGATTTAAAAAAATTAAAATTAGCATTCTTTTTGTATCATTTACAAAGAGACTCAGTCATGAAGTATCTGTCTTCATCCTTATTGAAGAAATAATTAATTAATATCTAATAGCAGAATGATATCTAATGGTCAAGTTTTTGATTCCTTACATAATTAATATGATTATATAAATTATAATTTCTATTTGATTTTAGCTGAAGGTACAGTTATGAATCAACCAGCACCTATGGAGATGCCTCCCATGAGTCAACAAATTCATGAACAGTCCATTCAAGATCCTTATTTACAAATGAATCCAAGGATGAGAAGCCCAAGATTTGGTAGTGAACACATGATGAGACCTGTACAACCAGGATATTATGAAGGTGAGGAGCCAGTACCACAACGCCCTAGACTTTCTCTTCTTGGCAATGGACCAGGTACAGAGATTAATATTAATTTCATGCTTTTGACAAAGGATTTTTGATGATGAAATTTCTTGGGTAAATTTCTTTTCAGGTCCCCATTTTCCTCCTAATGAACTTCCTCCTCCCCCTCCTCCTCCACCACCAGGACAAGGACACTACTTACCACCTCCTGGAAGTATACATGAACAGGATATCAGAATTAGACCTAATAATCCAGTCCTTCAAAAAAGTGAACTTAGTGATTTGGATAATCGCCAGCTTCCTAGATCTCCAGTGAAACCAAAATCATTTGAAGGCAAGGTTGGTGAATGGCGATCCTATAGAGAAGAATCTAACAATCCTGAACTACATCCAAGGAAAGAAGGTGAAACTAATAATCATCATCCTCAGTTATGGTTAAAAGATCATGATAATCATGGACCTATTCCAAATGAAAGTGATTATTTTCAAATGAAAGAATTTGGTGATCTCCAAACTGGATATCCTCCACATTCAAGTCCACGTGGTAGTCTTCGAGGAAGAATTCGTGGTCGTGGATTACCTATGCCAAGAGGAGACAGTGATTTGAGATATGGCGGGCAATTAGACAATGACATGCTTATAGATCACGATGATCGTCTTCCACTGCCTAATGAAAGTGTAGATTTATATGGACAAGCACACAAACGTCAATGGGGTGAAGGACCCGGAAATAGTCCTCAGTTTCCTCTCGATCCTGATATGCCTCCGATGGAACCATTTCCTCCTCATGGTAGGGGTGGCCCTGGTTTCCATCAGGCATTTCCAAGAATGAGAGGACAGCGAGGAATGATGAGAGTTCGCCCAATATTTAGAGGAATAGCTCCAAGAGGTGGAAGAGGCATGCGAGGTGGATATGTTGAGTGACATTGAAAATTATAATATGATTGATTAGCAACATATCTTAAAATTATTAAGGAATTCATAGTGAAATGGATTCTATTAAAACTTCAGTTTATGAAACATTTCAAATATGTCAGGAAAGATGAAGTAAGAATTTATCTAAAATTCCTCAAATTCTAAAATCCAATTAGACTTCTCAGGTCCAGAAGCAACCACATTCCTATCATCCCAGAAACAGAAAATTTTGAAGAAGTATTTTTTCTGTGAAAAATCTCTAATAAAATAAACTGTAAATTATTTGTTTAATGAAAATATTATTATTATTATTATTATTGAGCTATGTTTATAGTTCAAAATGTAAGTTTGCTCCATTAGTAATTAAGTTCTGCAAGAGCATTAAATAATGTAATTATTAATGAAAATTTCTCAGGAAGTTTGTAACTGTAAACAATTTTTACTCTCAAACTTCTTTTTGAACACTAAATGAAGATTGTGTTGTTCTATTATTTTTACTTACATACACAAATTTTAAATTAATTTGCAAGTAGAGATAATTTATATGAATCCGATATAAACTTATTTTAGACCTGTTTGAATTTTTCCAATCAATTTTGTGTAGTTTCAGTTATGAATACATGCAGTTTATTAAGTGTTCAATATTATTCATTTTCTCACGATTTGACCCTCCATTCATCATGTCATTTTGAATTTTTTTATTTATGGTATGCTCATAAGCAACATACCATGTAAAATCATTGAGTTAATGTACAGAATGTTGTAATTTTGTGAAATGATCAGTATAATAAAAATCATTTCATATATTGTACAGTATAGAATTTTATATAAACTTTTGTGATATAACAAAATATAAAAAATTGCTACATAAAATATAGATTTCTATTGAAAATGGGTGAAGGATAAATAACCCATTTTTCTAAAATTTTCATCTATTTTAAGTTTATTCTCTATTTAAATTTTACTTAACATAAAAGATGTATTAGTGTTTTGATTTCTTTATATATTAGGTTTGTTTAATAAAATGTTTTTATCATTATTTGTTTTATAAAATAATATATGATAAATACAGAATAAGTAAAATTCAAAATTACAAACAAATAGGCATTAAAAATTGCATACATATATCATATACAATAGTCCTCGATTTAAACTGCATTTGGTTCAAATTCCATCATAAGGATTCTGATGTCATAAGTCAGATCAATTGGAAGTTGGAAATATCCAAAATATATGGATTGCCCATTATCAATCTTTATTAGGGCAGTGTGCATTATTATAATAAAGTTAAATATGCACAAAACTATAGGAACTAGACACAAAAAATATATTTTTGGTATATTGTACCATTGTGCATAGATTCAAAAGCATATGAATTGCATTGACTAATCACAGAATTTATCAATTATATCACCATCATAAATACAATTGGTTATAAGTTGATGGCATTATAACTCAAGGACTATCTGTATTCTATTATTTATTGAAAAAGGAAAGAAGTTTATTTATTTGCATCAAAAATTTTCCTATAAATGACCAAAAGTAAATATATCATAATATCATCTTATTGACAAGAACATCATCATCTTTTGTCCTGCATAATCAAGCAGAGCAAAAAGATGATGACCCATGAGATAAAGCAATATTATGAGAAATTTTTGTGGGCAATAAATTTTTTCCGTGTCTTCTGAATCTTATCTTTGGCTCTTCTTCATTTATAACTCTTCAAATTATTTCATTATCAGGCACATTTTATAGCTGAATAATCTTTTATATGAATTAAGTCACTCAAAATCATCATCTTTTTAATTTTCAATCTATTTTAAATCATATACACCATTATTAGTAAAAAAAACAATTTTTCCTTCCTCAGTTAATCTGCAACCCAATCAAACTAACTATGGATAATCCAGAGTTTACATATATATTTTTGATTACAAAATTTTTACTACACCAGAAATGACTAATGTGCATCAACATTTATTACATTTCTATTTCAATACTTTTGATAAAAGTAGAAAGTGTTTCAATATATCTTTTATTTATTTATTAAAGACAATTTTTAATGCAATGTAAGAATGAAATCACAATATTTTCAATATATGAAGATTAGATGAAGTGACAGAAATTATTTCATGACATTGTAATTTGCATTGTGAAGATAAAGTCATTCAGAATCAAGGTTTGACTGTATTGGTAATATATAGTTTTCATTCCTTTAATAATAATAATAATAATAATAATAATAATAATTAATTAATTAATTAAATAATAACAGGATAAAAACTATTTCTAGTTAATTTTCAAAACGTTTTCGACTTACAGTACTAGACTATGTTTTGGATGCATTCTTGGATTAGATCCTTGGTTCTAATCCAAGAATAGTTCTTGGTTAGATTAATTAAGCCGCCATATTGCACAAAAAATCTGGCTGCGGCCATTTGTAGAGCCCATCACAGGCTGGCCAACACTCATGATGCGGTTCGTTCCAGCTGGACCCTGATTTGAACCCGGGTCCCACACATCCAGTTTACCATACTTCCAGTTCAACGGACTACTACTGAAGAATTGGAGGTGTAGGACTGCATTTGAACCCGGACCCTCCAGTATGGTAAGCCACAGCTTTACCACGCCATCATCCTAATGTCATAGATCAAAAACGTTTTGGAAAATAAAAAGAAACTGTATTTAGCCTGTTTTAAAGATTATCTTTTTATTCGTTTAATATTGTGTAAATGGGAATGATGCAAATAATAATAATTATAATCATTAGGACAGAAATATGCTAAGTATGTAGTGAAAGTGATACTTATCAGGATACTGCAGAAATATAGCGTCATTTCTTTAGATCCTCGAGATCGTGTTCCAGTGGGAATGGAAATCGTACTTCGTCCGAAAGTGCCATTAAGACTGAAAATTGTTTCCAGGAAAAAATAGAACGATCAAGCTATTTATAATAAAAAATAATAATAAACAATCTAGACATCTTAAAAGAACTATCTGAACTATTATGAATAATATATAACCATCTGTAACATTGTTTATGTGATATGAATTATATTTAATAAAAATTTATTATTTGAAAAACTACATTTTGTCCACTTTGATTATATATTTTAAAAGTAATTCCTCTAATTCAATATTTCAAAGTGACAAGTGACACGTTTACCACTAAGGCTCCTTTCACACTGCCAACGACAACGACCAAAGACTTGATCTCTGTCGCTCCGTGAAGGTCGCTTATATGTTCACACTTGTTTCTGTTAGTCGTTGTAGTCCTGAAACAGTCGGTGCCCCTAGTCTTTTTTATCTTGACCAAGATTCAAGATTTAGTCGTAGTCGTTGTATTTCGACCAATCAAGAAGAAGATTTTTATAAAGTAAAATGGAGGAAATTTTGATTTCGGCCACACGAGAGAAACCTTGGCTGTATAATGCTTCTCGTAAAGATTATCGGGATTTATTAATAACATTAACACAAATGATCCATATTAATTATCACAAATGATGAAAGACTAACGTTAGCACAAATGGATCTATATTTGCTGACTATTAAAACAAACGTTTGTACATGCTCGATATAAATTATCGTAATCTTCTTCGAACTGATGTGAACAGCTAAGCGATAAGTGAAAATAAGTAATCTTTGTCTTTGGTTGTTATCGTTGGATGTGAAAAGATCCTAAGAAAAAAATTACTTAAATAGTATTTCAAAATATATACAGTATGTTGTAGAATCTCCCAAAGGTGCCGACTTCAGTTGCGCTATGCAAATTTGATCACGGGAATGGTCCGTTTTTCCCCATGTTATTTTATATTTAATAATGAAAAATTATCATTAATGCAAATAATCATTAATATCATAAAATGATAATTCAGTTTTATGTAATTTTTCGTGAATACCTATGAAAATATTTGGATAATGATAATTCCTATCCCGTGGCGAAAATTTAAAGTAGACGCTACTGGGACCTACATATATGTATGTATATGTTCATATATATATATAGAATAGAGAATGTCATTGAAAATAAAATTTTGATACTATTATTTTCTGATTTAGTAGGCGAATGAACACTGAGGATCCTGAATTTTTGACTACTGGGAGTCTCAAGAGATATAAACAACACCAGTGAATAAGTGACAATAACATATTGACATATATATATATATGCCAATATATTATTGCCACTTAATCACTGGTATTGTTTATATATGTAACCGTTATAACTGTATATATATATATATATATATATACATATACAGTTATAACGGTTACTTTTCAACTCATAAACTGAAAAGGACAAAAATATTTATCAGTTCAAGAATAATAAAATTACACAGTACAGTATATTGCTTACTGTTTTAAGGATTGTCACGTTTTGCATGTTGATTTAGATGTTGATATCGCATGTTGTTTTAAAGATTTACACATATAACAAATTGTTTGTTATATGAAATAATATTTTTGATATTTTCCATTCCTAAATGGAAAATGTCATAAGATATGTCATAAGAGAAAAGGCATAAAGATGCATATGAATTTAGGTTTTTTTCAATGTCCGTCACTTAACGGGATAGTGCATTAATTTATCTTATTTGAATAAAATTTGTATCTGTTACTGTTATCAGGTCAAACTAGAGGAACAAACCTACTGAAAATGGTCGATATCAGCTGAATATTATCAGTTTAATATGAGAGAAACTAATTTATTTTGGAAAAATATCTCGGATCCAATCTGAATGAAACATATTAAAACTCCCTAGGGCAAAGTTTTACAAACTGTGAATCGTAATCTTTAATGGGTGGAGAAATAAATAAAATGAGTCGCAACGAACAGAAAAAAATGCACAGAAATGCTTGGCATACAGCATATAAAACAAAACTTTTCTTGAAGCAGTTAATTTTTCTTTACACAAAATTTCTGGTCAGTTTAGTATATATTTATGTTTGAATACAGGACATGTCCAGATAAAAATAAAAAGAAATGTTTAACACATTTGTGAGGACACCATTTTCTAATTTATTTAGTTGTGAACTTAGGTTAGGTATGTTAAGGGCTCTACAAGTGGCTCGTGTCATATGGCACGAGGTCACTTGTAGAGCCCATCACAGTCTGGCCAACACTCATGGTGGGATAAACCGTATGGTTGAAGAATGGGATTCAAGGAGCCGGGCCCGGAACCCTCTTGAAAGACTGGAGGTGTGGTTCACGGATTTGAACCCTATTGCGAAAATGTTAAAAAAGTTACATGTCCAATCCGGGACACTTTCTGGGACAGTTTCCATTTCGGGACAAACAACTCAAATCTGGAACACTCCCGCATATATACCATACATAACAAAATACATATACCATCCAAATATACCAAAGTTATACCATCCATAACAAAATATGCTATCCATATATCATCCAAATATACCAAAATTATATCGTCCATAACAAAATATACCATCCATATACCATCTAAATATGCCAAAGTTATACTGTCCATAACAGAATATACCATACATAACAAAATATACCATCCATATACCATCCAAATATATCAAATATTAAATATACACTATATGATCAAAAGTATTGGGACATCGTTACTCATGGACGATAGTCTTTATTGTACAAAACTTAATAGCGTGTTGGGCCTCCTTTAGCATTGATCACAGCCTGGACCCTTCGAGGAAGACTTTCCAGTAAGTGTTGGTAGGTTTGTTCAGGAATATTCTTCCACTCCTCTCGAAGAACAGCGAACAGTTCTCCTGCCGAAGTTGGGCGATGTGGCCTGGCACAAAGTCGATGTTCCAATTCATCCCAGAGGTGTTCAATGGGATTGAGATCAGTGCACTGGACAGGCCAGTCCATCTCTTCCACCTCTGCCTCCTCAAATCACTCCTTCACAGCCCTCGATTTGTGGCAGAGCGCATTATCATGCTGAAGCAGACTTGGTCCCAGCCCGAACAGTTGCCACAGTGTTGGCAACACGGAATTGCTTAAAATGTCAATGTACAATGCAGATTCCATGACTTTGTTGACCCAAACCAGCTGGGCCAGTCCAAACCATAAAAACGATCCCCACACTACGATTGATCCAACACCAAACTTTACTGTCGGCACAACACACACAAGATAGAAGCGTTCCCCAGGCATCTACCAAACCCACACTCTACCATCTGAATGCCACAGTATGTACCGGGATTCGACACTCCATAGGACCTGTTTCCACTGATCCAGGGTCCAGTTGCGATGACGTTTACACCATTCTACCCTTCGCTTCGCATTGATGCTGGTGATGTTCAGCTTGTGGGCAGCAGCACGGCCATGGAAATCTAAGGACTTCAGTTCCCTGCGAATGGTTATTGTACTGGCAGCACTTCCTGAGGCACTACGGAACTCTTTGGCAATCGTTTCAGCGGAAGATGTCCGATGGTACCTTGTGACATGCCCAAGCACTCGACGGTCTCTCTCCGACAATTTCTTGGATCTCCCACTTCGTGGTTGAACTCCTGTTGCACCCTAGGACCTCCACTTCATGGTGGCATTGTGTTCCGTGGAACGGGGTATCTGCAGAATAGCAACAATCTCCCGAACTGACTTGTTGCTCAGGTAGCACCCAATGATCTGTCCACATTGGAAGTCTGTCAGCTCTTCCGACTGACCCATTGTCTCCCAAACAGAAGATGTAATGGTTCCAAGGTAGTTTTAAACTCTTTATATACCGTAGGACTCATTTACATGTGGCCTACGGTTGTTTCCATGAGGCAGGAGGGGTGTCCAATACTTTTGATCATATAGTGTATATAACATCCATAATAAAATATGTTATGGATGGTATACGTATTTAATATTTTATATAGCATATTCATATCCTGATATGATATAATTTTGTGTACAAAACTTTATTATAATCGAATTATAGATACTTTTCTAGATGGTATAATAAATAATAAAAAAAACATTTTGTTTTATTCAAGTCAATAACCTTAAAAGAAAGGATCCAGTGAAGGAAATTTTAAACTATTTGTTTAAACATAACTATAGTTTTGCCAACATATAATCTTTATAATCATAAGTTTTAGTTTGGAATAATATTTACTGTTGATTATGAAGAAATACAAAAGAAGAACCTTAAGATTAGGTTATTGGGTCAACATCCTATTCGACATCTTGTTAGATTCGATTGACTTATTTTTTATTCTTGAAAATTTCTTTTAGAAAACGAAATTGTTAACCACGTTAGGATATTTCTACATGGCTGAGCCAATTATCAGTTTAAACATTCAACTTCGAACAAATAGTTTTTTTCTTGGAAATAGTCCATCATTATTTTAAAAAAAATTAAGCAAAATTATATTAAAATTTGATCGTTTTCGTCATATTTATATAACTTATTTTCCACATCTTTAATTAGTTTCATTACAAATAACTATGGTATGCAGTACTGTATTTGCAAGTTTCATGTTAAGATGATTATTTTAGAGATCGATCTTATATTTTAAATTACAAAATTCTGATTGGTTCAGATAATAAAGATGATTAGTGAAGTAAATTATAGTAATATTGATCAAAATCTTTTTATCTATCGATGATATTTAAAATATAGTCATTATTCTCGATCGATCTACATGATTTTATGAATGGTTAACTTCTTAAATTATAGTAATATTGATCAAAATCTTTTTATCTATCGATGATATTTAAAATATAGTTATTATTCTCGATCGATCTGCGTGATTTTATGAATGGTTAACTTTTTATTGCCAATTTTACAATTCTATTGTTTATTAAAAACGAAATTGTGAACGTTACTTTATCATTACGTAATATTTTAATATAAAATTACTTCCTTTTATTAATTTGCATAAGTGCATAATTATTATGAACTTAAATAGATAACGTCTTGTGTTTTATTTTATAAAATTCTATTGTTTATCTAATAAAAGATTAAAGTTATTAAATAATAGCTTAGTAATTATACTATATAACATAAGAGCAACGATTATAACAAGCTAAACAATCATTTAAAAGAATGATTTTTAAGCTTAAAATTTTTTTATTATTATTATTTTAATCGGCGTTATAATATTTAGAATATTTTCATTTGAAAAGAATATGAAAAGGACCCATGTGTAAAAATAAGTAAAAGAACATAATTATAAAGTTTGAAGACAATGGAGATTTGGGTGTGGCACCAGGAAAGGGTCGACGGCAGATTTCCATTGAAGTCATTGACGAAGTTGCTATTGATGTGGCTGACAGTACAGTATGAAGTCAAAATTCTTTATCCAGTGCCCATGTGATGGCACATGATTTGTCCTTTCTTTGGTCTAGTGTTTGAAAAGTGCTTCGGTCCATTTTATGTTGGTACCCCTACAAAATTCATATTATGCAACAGTTGAAAATACAAGACTCACAAGCACAAATAGATTTTGTTCATTGATTTTTGCCGATAATGGATGTTGACAACATGTTGCCTGGGAATATTCTATGGACTGTACTCCATATGTAACAATTCTGAGCATTTTTCATTAACAGATGCAATGAATATGCAGAATTCCCACATATAGAATATATTGCATTTGCATGCTGTGTAGGAATGACCATTCACTGCTAATCTCGCTAAGGACGACAGGGATCAACAAGAGGGCCCAACTTCATGATATGATAAATGTTTTCAAGGGTGGGACTCGAGATTCGAACCCAAGTCCTCCAGAGTGGAAAGCCGAAGTATTTCTATTTAGCTAATCTAGCAGACAAAAATGGGTCTTTATTTATAAATGTTACTTACAGGTAGGTCTCGATTAATGCGAGTTTGAATAATGCGATTTCGATTAGTGCAACTTATAAAATTGATACTGTTTTTCAGTTAGTGTGAGCAAATATTTGATTAATGCGAGTTGTAAGCAAACTAACAAAGCTCTGCCTCCTTTTATGATGTCAATAGCGGATATTCTTAACAAAAAACCAGCCCATGATCTCCCCCAGCATGGAAATATGCTATCGAAAAAATAAATTGCCCTAAGCTGCCAGCCCGGCTTAATAATGCAATTATTTAGGCTTAGTGCTCCTGATTCTAAACGTGAATTTTTTTTGAAATACTAATTCTTTTTTATTTTAATTATATATATTATAATTTTAAACATACTCTAATGCTTAATCTAATTATATTTGTCTTTTAGATAATAATTTTCTGTTGCTATAGTAACTAATGTTGTTCCGATATTTGAATCTGTATTGTTCCAATCCCTGTAACATGAGGATGGCAAATAGCCGAAAACGTTTGTTACTGTAAATAAATCATTCTTAACTACTAGAAAGTGCTTTTTTTGTCTTAATTTGCTAAAAGAGAGTAGAAGATACACAAACTTTAAATGCATAAAAAAATTCAGAAAATGCAGTTGATATTGTTAAAGAAAAACATATTCTCATTTTAACAAAACAATGGATAGAAAGATATAATTATTAAATGAGTGCTATATAATCTGTATACTTTTTCTTTCCTTTTGTTTTATATATATTTGCTTTTTTAGGGTCTTATGTATATATTTTTTTCTTTCTTTATGTTTTGTGTTAATATTCTTAAATGGAATTAAAGAAAGTTATTTGTTTTTAATTGGTTTTGGACCATAACTCTCCTTTTTGTATTGACTCTAGGTATAATATAGCATGGTTTCACAAAACATGTTGTTTTTTAGGAACCTATCTACTGTGCAGTGCCAGATTTAAGCCGAGTGCACTGATTGAACCCAATTGGGCCCCGCGCTTGAGGGCCCCATGTTTGTCAAAGTTTATGTAATTAAATATTGTATTAAGAAAAAATATTTTAAAATATACATTATCGTTTTTCAATATTCACAGAATGTATAAATGGTACAATATAATAAAGGAAGTTATGGAAGATTACAATTACCAAAAATGTCCACACACACAATTACTTTTTTACATTGAGCTGTATCACAATATTTTGGATACAGGTTTGTATTGGGTAGTTATAAATTAATTTATCCCAATCACATCTCTCTGGAGCAGGTTCTAATCAATATGTTATACTGAAACCTAATATATGCTAATTAGGCCATGGGATTGCTATTTTCGATGAAAAATAAAATTGTTCAAATTTTCACATCAATGTGAAATTTATCCAAAGCATACAAATGACAAAACTATTCACTAGATATATAAATTGTCAGTAGATCATTGCAAGCAAACCATTCTGCAATTATCATCATGCTTTTGGAAAAGAAAGACCTGTTCATTATTAATTATTTTACCAGAATAACAGCAATATTCTGGTAAAATAAAGCTAATATATTTTCACTGAGAGAATATTTTCATTTGAAAAGAATATGAAAAGGACCCATGTCATTTAATTAAATTTTCTATAAATTTTAATTTATTAATAACTTAAGACTATATTAAACATATATAAACTCTTCTATTAATTAAAATTTTTTAAATATTTAAGATTTTAGAGAAGAGAAATTAGATGTTCTCTCATTAATAACGTTCATCCTATAAATTTATTAGGAACATTAAATATATATTTTTTCCTGTATAGAAGATGAAAACATATCGGTGTTCCGTAAAATTATTAAAAAATCTCATAGAACACGTATATTTTAACAAGTTTTTCTTCATATTACTCGTAAAAATACTTGACGAATTGTGAATGAAGTAAAGGGAAGCTGTGAAGTGGAAAACGGTTCGCTAACCTCGTACGACTTTTTACTTTTTTTTTTTTTTCATAAATCATAAACCGCAAAATTGCATGATTTCAATAGAAAGTTTTTAATATGCGGTGAAGTTTAACGGAGACGATTTAAGATTAAATTTTAGTTAGAAAAATTGATTTAAAAAATATAAAAATACCTAGTTTTTCACCTTGTTAAACTAAATACAGAAAAATGGGTAAGTTTGCCAGTGTTTTAATCAACAAAAGTGACCCCAAAAAAAGGTAAAGTTGTCAAGTATATATTTTTAGATTCATTTATTAGTATATCTGTGGAAAATAATGATGGATAGGTTGAAATTACTTTTGCACTTAAAATAATTTGTTATTCCGAAATTGTTTTTTTTCCTAATTATACTGATATTTTAACTTATAATTGTACATAAGAATCATCATATGAAAAATTAAAAAAAAAAAATTATAAAGTACTCATTAAAGTTTAAAATTAAGTCAATTGATTCTTTAGAAATCATCAAGTAATGATGGTTAACCAAACTTCATGCATGATTTTACTTATTTCAGCTGATTATTTCTATTAATTTAATTAATATATCAGATCATCCCAAAAGTAATGTCTTTTTCATACTGCACTTGTTAAAACATGTCTCAGCTTGTCTAAACACGAATTTTTACATCAGCTTTCACTAAAGGAGACGTGTTATTGATTCAAATAGAGTATACAGGTAAAATTCCGTTATAACGAAATCCGTGAGAACGTTGCTTCCTTCGTTAAAACGGAATTTCATATTTTTTTTACCATTTTACTAAATTTACCATTACGAATGCTGTACTGTACGTTACAGCTTCGTTATATCGAAAATTTCGCTATAACGGTATTCGTTATAACGGAATTTACCTGTATATATATATATACTTTTATTGAATTAGCCAGTGATTTATCATTTTTATCCTTTCAAAACTTAATCCTAGAAACGACATTACTTTTGTGATGACTTGATAAATGATTATTAAAAATAATTTTAGGGAATCTTCAATTATTGAGCTCTTGGTGTCAAGTATATCGCAAAGAAGGTCTCTTTCGAAGTTATTTGGGAATTTATCCAGTTATAGTAATTTATCGGGCAGATATTCTAGAGGTAAGGTCTAAAAATGTAAAAAAAATATATTTAAATTAATATAAGAATTAAATCTAACAAAATTTCTGCTCAGGCATTCCTAACCAGTAACGTTAATATATGTAAGCAGAAGGGATACAAATTTCTCAATGTTTGGCTTAAAGATGGATTATTAACAAGGTATCAATTAATGATTATCTGAGTGATATCTTCTGTTTATATAATTTTATTATTTATTATTATTTTTAGTACTGGAGAAAAATGGAGAGCCAGGAGGAAACTTCTCACTCCGTCGTTTCATTTTAAAATTTTGGAAGATTTTTTCCCGATTTTTAACGATCACTGTTCAGTTATGCTAGATATAATGAAAAAATTAACGGATAAGGAATGGGTCGATATCGTTCCCATAATTACTAAATGCAATCTCGATATCAACTGTGGTTAGTTATTAATGGATATTTATAATTCTACTAAAATTAAAATTTAATTAAGTTTTCATAAATTAATTTTTTCCGTAGAAACAGCGATGGGAATTAAACTAAACTCGCAAATTTATCAAGACAGAGGTTACAGAGAAAATTTGGAAAAGTAAGACATATATACAGGATGAAAAAAAAAAAACTTCGTCGTAAAATTTTGTGTACTGATAGGAAGCCTCAAAACAAATCGAAAATGTCTAATGAACATATGGTAACCTTGATATACAGGATGAAAAAAAAAAAACTTCGTCGTAAAATTTTGTGTACTGATAGGAAGCTTCAAAACAAATCGAAAATGTCTAATGGAACATATGGTAACCTTTTAAATCTAGCCAATCACCATCGAGTACACAAAGCGTCACGATGCGTCGCGTTGCCAAGACGCATCGCATTGCGTCGCTCTCCTATTTACTACTACTGTCCGTCCAGCTTAGCCGCGACCATCGACGCAAGTACGCGTGCGCTAACTGAACGAGTCCAGTGACAAAATAGGGATGACAGCTTCGCACATGGATGTTTTCAAACGCAAGATAACTGAAGTTGAATGGAAGTTTATTGTAATGTCGAATGCTAAATGATTAGTTTCGACGTTGGAAATAGTATATTTAACAGAACTTAATATAATATTAATTCAATAATTTTTATCTATTAAAATAAATTATCCCACCCGTCAATATACCGACTGCGACTTTCCCTTTCTCGTTTGGACTCATCCACCTTAGCTAGGCGCGGCTTTCGTGGACGGACAGTACGTAATAAGAAGGCGATCGACGCGTCTTGGCAACGTGACGCGTCGTGACGCTTTGTGTACTCGATAGTGATCGGCTATCTTTAAAGGTTTATAACTCGAAAACGGTGCCATTTAGATCATATATTCATTAGACATTTTCGACTTGTTTCGAGGCCCCCTACCAGTACACAAAATTTTACGACGAAGTTTTTCTTCATCCTGTATATTAATTTTTTTATTCATTTATTGAACGGTTTATACGTTTCGAGGCCCCCTATCAGTACACAAATTTTACGACGAAGTTTTTCTTCACCCTGTATATTAATTTTTTTATTCATTTATTGAACGGTTTATAACTTTTCTCTTATTAATGCGATAATTTTTAATAATAATAAAAAAGTATTAAAATTTAGATGGCATTAATAAAAGCAAGTTTTCGTATCACGCTGATAATAGCCACAATTAAAACGAATGAAAGTTAAAATACCGGTACTTGCATTGGAATAAGTTTATTATCAGTACAAGTATTTCCTGTTTTTAATCAAATTTTTTATTGTATATTTATCAATTATAATTCTAAAAAACACTGAAAAATTAAAATTCCTAATCATAATATTACAGAAAGCGCTTAAGTCCAAATATAAATATTTTAATGATCTAATCTTTACAATCTAGAGCTCTAGATTACATATACAGAAGTCCTATATATGTAAATTAGGTATATATATATATATATATATATGCATGCAAACATCTTTTTTTCTTTTTGCCATGCTGGTAGATCCTAATAAGCACTTATATCCATACTATAATTTTATATTATTTATATCATACACATATTTTCATTCGTAACTATTGAATAGTGAATATTATTCACCAGAAGCGGTTATATAGGAGCTTTTAAAAAGTCTATAATCATTCTAAACATGCATAAAAGTATTTATCATTTTTTTAAATCTAGAATATAATGGTTAGATTGATCTAATAGATTCTATTTTTTGCCTCTTGATCCGCTGTTCTTTTGGAATGATTTTTGATAAAATTCAGGATAAAAATTCGATCGCTTGGGCTCATATCATTTGTAGAATGTTTATTAGGCTATTGAGATTTATTATTATTTGCATTCTTTCGTTTCCGATCGAATTGAAACAACTCTGTTATCACCTAAGTATAACTGCATAATATTCTATTATTGAATATTATGCAGTTATACTTTAGGTGACGTTAGACCAGAAATTATTATTATTATTTTTATTTTTTTATGAGTTGTGTTCATAAGGTGTTATGATCATATTCGAAGAGTGGATATCCTTATTTAGAATAAGGTGTCAACAGCGTGCAAATTAGGTACACGAAACAGTCATTGTCCTTCCTATTTTTGTTGCAGTACTTATGTCACTCGTTGGAGTGTTTATGAAACAATTAAAAAAAAAAACAATAGAATAGAAAAATGGTTAGCAATCACTAAAAAATAATAATAATTTAAGAAGAATACATAAATTTCATTACATACATAAGGAGAAGAGAAAAGCGGAGATGATAGCTTTAACCACATTAAAAATAAGTCTTGATTAGGTTCATAATTTTTTTTTAATAAGGAATACACTTTTTTTACAAGCTTAATTACTCGTACTCAAGGTTAATGCTCAAGATTAATTGTCTTTTATCGATTCATATAAAGGAAATATGTTTATCATTTCCTTTATATGAATCGATAAAAGACAAGATAAAAGATGATAAAAGATGTCGTCTTTTTCATGAGGAAAGTGATTATTCATTATAAATTTTATTGTTTTTCCAGAGTAGGCGAATTATTCCTGTCTAGAGCAATTAAACCTTGGTTATGGTTTGACACTCTATTTTTCTGTACATCAATCGGAAAACACTTTCAACGCCACGCACAGGGTCTTAAAGATTTTGGAGAACGAGTAAGTATAAATTTTCTAAAATATAATTCGCCATTAATTGCATATTTTAAGTAAAAATCTTTAAAAAAATCGATTTTAATAAATAAAATACGAGGCAATTTATTTGTTCACATCATAAGATAACTCTAAATGCATTTCTTTAAGATTCATAGATGAAAATATCAAACAAATTATGAATTTGATCTGCTAAAGTGGCAGAGAAGTTCTTTATATACCATTTTCGTTATTAAAATATGTTTTGATATAAAAAAACGTTACATCGTATGTTAAATAAAATTATAGTCGATATACTGAACTTGTAAACTAAATTATTGTGAATATATGGCGTAGGAGTAATTTTTGATGACCACTTTTACTGGACAAAATGATTTCTTACAAATTTGCTAAGAACTCTCACTTAATGTCATTATTAAGTTTAAATTTATGTATAGTTGTATAGCATATCAGTTATATGACATATTTGATAAATCCTCTTTTTCCATCATAATACAGCGTGGATAGTCTTTCGATGATTCGAACCGAAATTGCAAAAGAACTGAAACAGTTATATTGACCCGATTTGCTGCATTTGAAAGGCAAACTTTGAAAGTTTTATTGTAATGTTAATGACCTAACACAATAAACTTCAAGGCAAGTACAACTGGCTGAACAAACTACAGTCCCTTATGACCTCATTCTCTTATATTCCATCATTACATCATTGTCGGCACTTCATATACATTTTTAACTTTTCAATATTGATAATTAATCTTGCATTAATATCTTCTTTAACAAGAAATTAATTGGATAATGTCTTGGAAATAAGTCGACCATAAAATCGAACTTATCGGTCGGTCCATTTTATGAAACACTTCAAATGTTATCATTACTATTCATTCTTAAAACAGATGAAACTTTCTTTTAAATTCTGCAAACTTTTCTCTGTTACGTCTTCATTTTTGATGTATTCTGTATATTTGTAAATATTTTTACAAGCGATAAATCATTTATTTTATTCACAATTATCTTGCAAGTCTTCTGTATAATCTTGATATTACCACATAATATTTTTTCATTAATTAAAATTGAGTAGAAATCTTTTAATTTAATGTAATTATCCAAAATTATGAACTATTATTAACAATTATGGCTAGTTAGATTTACGTCTAATTAACTTATTATTTGGTCTAGTGAATACAATATCCAATTTATGCCTATTTTCTGGACACACCCTTTCCTTAATTGTTAGCTGATCATAACAGAACTCTAACAATTGCCACAACCCATACGAAGTTTAATTAGATACAGTACATTCAGTTTTATAACAGATTAATATATTAATATATAGCGATGGATATATTAATATATTCATCGCTAGCGAACTAATGATGAGATTAATTGAAAAAGATGTGACTTAATTTTTTTACAACCTTAAGAACGAAATGCCTTCATTTGTTCCTAATTCTTTAAATGGAGAAAGTTAAAGCATTTCCTTAATCGCTCATTCACCCGAAAACAAAGATTAAAAAAAAAGCATAAAACTTACTAAAGATAGCAAAGTAATTAAATATACAGTTCACACTACATTAAATTCATTCAAGATATTAAAACTACTTCAAGTTTCCAAGATATGAGAATGGTTTAATCGATTTTATCTAAATATCGAAATTAAAACATGTTTTTTTTTATTGTTTCGAAAAATTTAATTACATTATTAAGTATATGCAGGGATACTAATTAAATTTCTTTTTTTTTTTTTAATTTAAAATCAGTTTTTGTCTTATTTAAAGTTCAAATATAATTATTTAGCTTCTTACTACATTAAGTAAACTTTTAAATTATAAAATGTTTGTTCTACTTGTAACATTTCAATACTTATAAGCCTAATTATAATAATTTATCTTTTACAATTTTATTTGGTAATTGTGAAGTATTAATGGCAGTCAATAAATGATGCTAACTAGTTATTTTGTATTATTTTCAATTGCAAAACTGATGTTATTTTTGATTAAAAAATTATGTTGAAACTGATCAGTTGCCGAACATCAGTTGGCAACTGATCAGTTGCGAACTGGAATAAATTTTTATATAATAATTTATTTATTTATTTTTTATTTTTAAATTATTTTTAACTGGATGAATGTTTATCAAACAGCGAACAAGATTTTTTAAATCATGGTCCTCATTCTTTACATATTTTTTAATATTTTAATAGCACTTAATAGCATTTAATAATGGCAGTCAATAAATGATGCTAACTAGTTATTTTGTATTATTTTCAATTGCAAAACTAATGTTATTTTTGATTAAAAAATTATGCTGAAACTGATCAGTTGCCGAACATCAGTTGGCAACTGATCAGTTTCAATGGTGAACTGCCGAACATCAGTTCGCAACTGATCAGTTTCAATGTTGAATTGCCGAACATCAGTTCGCAACTGATCAGTTTCGATATTGAACTGCCTAACATCAATTGGCAACTGATCAGTTTCGATATTGAACTGCCTAACATCAATTGGCAACTGATCAGTTTCAGTGGTGAACTGCCAACATCAGTTCGCCATTTTGTTTCAAAATGGTGAATAGCAGTTTAGTAAATGACGAAAGATATTTAATATTTATACGATCGCCATCTTTTTTCTAGGCCAGTGTTTCTTAGGTTTTTTTTTCAGATCGGGACGCACTTGTAGAGTAATTTAAACTCAAGCACACTTTAAATTTCAATTAAATAAAATTAACCATAAAACTACAAAATAGGAAAATGAACATCCAGTTTAAAATATCAAACGAAAAAGACTAGAATCAGACATCGGAGCAACGTGCTAGCCATAGCTTTTTAAAAATACAGATTTTTATATATATAAATCATAAATTATTCTTTCATTTGCTTGGGGCACACCTGGCCACCTTTCAGAGCGCACCTGTTGAGAAACACTCTTCTAGACCGTAATAAAAAATTAAAGCAAATTCAAGAAATCTGATCACTTAATCTACATTTAACACCTGCAATAATAATAATTTATGACATCATATTAATTCTGTACTCTTAAAATAATTATTAAGTACTTTGTTTACATTTTCAATAATAATTTATTCAAATATAGTCAAAGCTGTATCTTTTATCTGTTAAGTAGAAAAAATTCTAAATTTATTTTTCTATGTTGAAATAATTCAAACAGGAGGTTAAATATAATAATATCCCAAAAACTTACAAAATATTGAACTCTTTAATATATAAGAAGCGAAAATTATTTAAAAGATATTTAAAAATTTTTAAATGTTATCTTTTTATCACCTTTCATAATTTAATAAAATAAGAAGAATAATTTAATAATAAAAAAAAAGAAAAAAGAAGAATAATCGAGATGCCATAATCTTATTATATTCTAACTAGTCCCAAAATCGATTAAAATTAATTAAAAAATGAATTTTAATTTAATCAATCGCCATCTTGAAATTAAAATCAAGATGGTGACTGATTTTCAAATCACTGCTTATTACTCTTCGAACTGAAAGAGATCATCATTTTTATACATAAAAAAAATTAAATTAAAATTTGTTTTTAATATTGGTGATTCTTAATAATGTATTAAAGTTTGTTTATTTTAATTAATTCATCAAAAATATAAAAGAAAAATGTAATTTAAAAAGTTTAATCAACGGACATTTTCTTTCAAGGTAACAGATTAGTAAAGCTTCCGATTCATTGTTTTTAGTTAATAGAATATTATCTAAAAGTTTAGAATTACTCTTTATAAAAAGAGTAATTCTAAACTTTTAGATAATATTCTTATTAAATATTCTAAGATAAGATTGTCCCTAGAAAATTTAGGAAGAAACAACGTAAATAGTCGCTCCTAATCGCTAAAATAAATAAATAATACATTCTAAAACTATTAAATATTATCAAATAAAAATGGGTCATAATTTTGAGACTTTTCTTATCTATAACTTCTGAAAATTTCTATATAATCTTTTGAAACATTTTTGTATAGAATATATATATAAACATAAAATAATCTAAAACATAATTAAATTGACAATAATTTTATTTCTTTATAATTTTATGAAATCATTCATTAAGTTATTCTCTATATTACTTTGACTACTACTGCACTCAGATATCAGAGTGAAATTTTTTATTTATTTCTAGATATTTACTCAAATTTTATATTCAAAAGTTCATTGCATTTATTCTAAATTAATTATTCTATGAAATTTTCGTTAACATGAAAAGCATTAAAATTTTTGACCATCCTAATATACTTGAAAGATTACTGAATTTTATGTTAAGAAATATAACTACTAAATAAGTTAAAAATATTTATATTTTAATCTAAGAATTATATTTTTAATAATATATTTTAAAAATTAAATTCAAATTCGTAACAAGAGCACTATTTTAATATTTCCTGTGTATCTTTCCAAGGTGTGTAAATATATCTCTGAAATTAGGTCTTCCTATTTATCTTATGTCCGATTTTTAAAATTAAACGATTTTATAATATTAAAAAATTATTAAATATTTCAATATTCTCTCATATCTTTCTTTCTTCTTAATATTCATGAATTGCTTAAATATATAGCAAAATTCGAAAAATTAATAAAACGAAGCAGAAGGTGATAAAAAAATAAATACTTTCAACGTCATTTAGATAATATATAATTAGGAATGTGAAAAAATATAAAAAGCGAATGAATTTTATCATTGTTTAATAACTAAAATATTAATAAAATCGAAGGAAATAAATTTATCTACTTATCACGTAAAACAACCATATGAATACTTATTTTCTCATACATTTAAATGATCAAGAATTAATTCCATTTATTTAATATTTATCTATAAATAATTTAAAAGTAAACTGATCATTAATCTCTCTTCTTTTTTTTATGCATGATCCTAAGGTTAACAAAAATTAAAGCCTTTATTGGAAATCATTACACACACCATTGCTAGCCAGCCCAGCAGTTTTATTAATTTAATTATGTTTTTGGATGGAATTCCAAATAACAAATTCAATTTGAGAATTAAAAATAATAATAATAACTGATTTCAATTACTGTATACATTTTTTTTTTATTACTTCCCTATGCGTATGATTTTTTACATTCGTCTGTATAGTATATTAATCCGGATTTAAAAGCTAATTATTGAATCTAGTTGGTTTTCTTTTTTAAATTTAATAATAAAAAGTACTTAGAGACTAATGCAAAAATTTTCTACAAACTATGACAATAAAATGGATTTACATGATTAATCATATCACACTTTTGTGAATCTCCCAATATTATATTTCTTGGCTGAGTAGTTCTGACTAATTCTTAGTTGTGGGCGGAGTTAGCCGTACTCAGAATTGAATTCAATACAGTCTACTCAGAACTATTTAGTCTTAGTCAGCCGGCTAGTATACTGAACACGCTTCTGTTATACTCAAGTGTTACACCCCTCTCCTAAAAGCATGACATAATTTATGAATGCTCCCTAATAAAGTCTATACAGGTAGGCCTCGATTAATGCGACTTCGAATAGTGCGAATTCGATTAGTGCGACTTATAAAATTGATACTGTACCGTTTTTCAGTTAGTGCGAGCAAATATTCGAGTAATGCGAGTTGTAAGCACAGACATTTTTTTTTTTTATAAAATTTAAATGTTAATTTTTTTATTACAAAAATTCAAAAACTTAAAATAACTATACATAAACATAAAAAATTATACCGGTACTAAACAATTTTTCACATTCAAGATTCACTGCTTTTAAGATGCATTTCGACCTATAATTAGGCCCTCTTCATTTATATGCAGGAATTTCTTCAAATTAAAATTTTAACAATTTACCAAAAGGATTTTCTAAAAAAAACTTGAATATTGCCATTCCTTCACTTAACTTATAAAGAAATGTAAACTACATTACATGTTAAGTGAAGGAATGGCAATATTCAAGTTTTTTTAGAAAATCCTTTTGGTAAATTGTTAAAATTTTAATTTGAAGAAATTCCTGCATATAAATGAAGAGGGCCTAATTATAGGTCGAGATGCATCTTAAAAGCAGTCAATCTTGAATATGAAAAATTGTTTAGTATAATTTTTTATGTTTATTGTATAGTTATTTTAAGTTATATTAAGTTTTTGAATTTTTGTAATAAATTAACATTTAAATTTTATAAAAAATGTTTTAACTTGTCTCCTGGCTTTTAGCAAAACACAGAACCTAAGTGATTTTTAGAATTTGGCTTTACCGGAACAAATTTGGAATAATTGAGTGTTCCAGTACAATTAATTATATTTCATGTTCATTTTAGTACCATTTTTTAAATGCTAATGTTTAACAATATCAGTATTTTACTCTTCTTTTCTTTTTCTTTTGTATGGTAAGCTTGGTGGCTAAATTTTGATTGCCCCTTTCCACTCAAATAGAGTACTAAGGGAGCCGTTTTAGTCTCCTTTTTTACTCTTTTTTTACTTTTTTTACTAATTTTTACTCATCATTTATTATTGCAAATTCATATAAATAAGGTTGGATTTTTAAACTTCTTTATACAAAGCATATTTTATTGAGTTTAAATATTTTCCGATATGTTATCAACTGGAATCTGAAATTTTTATAGTGATAATCTTACGCATATTTATGCATCTTAATTATTCCAATTTCTAATGTCAATTTTTTTCTAATCAATTATAATATTAATTTAAAAGATGGCAGGTAAATTTATATCCAGCAGTTTAGCTTCCTACGTCATCATTTTTACAGCTGTACATGAATTCAGTTATTGGTTGAAATTTGTTTAACATTAATAGATTAAAAAATGCTCACATGACAGTTATGGCAAACAGAGAGTACTATAAAATCCCTCAGATTTCTGATCAGCTTTACCTGTTTACGAAGCATCATGAAGTCAATTGTTGCTCTTGCAATCTTTATCTATTGCATCAATTACTTCCATTGTCATGAACATCGTCATGGAGGTATGCTTTGAATTCATATTTTGCGGAAATTTTTGTTTAAATTTATTATACTTTCTACTTTATTTTTCAAAGTGATTCTCATTCACTTATTTTTTTTTCTGTTTTTGTAATATTTAATCGTGTTTTTTATATCTGCAATTAATTACTTTAGGTTAATAATTCTTATTAAATTAAATATTTATAATTAAATTTAATTAACATGAATTATTTTTATATTTTGCAGGCGGTATGAAAGAAGAAGTAAGGAATATTTTTATTTAATTTTAATGTATTACTGTTATCAACATTACACATGGCATAACTGTATAATTAATTTTACAGGCATTTTCATATCACGATTTCCAATAATAATTACAAAAATTACAAAATTAATTTTTTATTATCGCTTTTATACACATCGCAGTTTGTCGGTATATTTTTATAGATTTTTAAAATTTAAATCCGGATTAATACACTGTATAGACGAATTCACATTCATATGTGAATGTAAATATACATATACTGTACATACATATATGCAATTCGGCCGAATGGCGGCATAGAAATATACTCTACACATCATCAAGCCGGGTTCAATTCCCGGTTCCAAACACATAGATTTTGAAAACGGATTGGGATCCTTGGTCCCATACTTCATCTGTTAGCCAACTTCTCATGAATATAGGCGGTCTGTGATTGTCTTTGAATGAGCCCCTGCCGCTTGCTATCCAACAGGATGAAAAGTGACGTATCTAGAAACTGTAGAATTTTACGAATGACATCATGTTAGTAAGATTAATTTAGAAGTGGAAACTGAAAATAGATTTCAGGTATTTTTGGATGTACATCGAAATAGATAACGTTTTAATTTAAATAAATCAAATATCTTAAATTATTATATAAGATAGTTGGATTTGTTTGCATTATACACATTCATTTCTGATTTTTTGACTCAAAAAATAATATCATTAATATTAATAAATTATCATTTAGAACTAAAAAATTAAAAATCCAAAAATGTAAATGTATGTCATCACACCTATATAGTTATAATAAATACTATTATAATATATGTATATAAATATATGACGTACATTTTCATTTTTCAGTTTTTTAATTTTTTAATTCTATATAAATTAAACAGTTCTATTATATACAGGGTGAAGAAAAACTTCGTCGTAAAATTTTGTGTACTGATAGGGGGCCTCGAAACAAGTTGAAAATGTCTACTGAACGTATGGTCTAAATTTCGAGTTATAACCCTTCAGGGCTAGCCAATCACCATCGAGTACACAAAGCATCACGACGCGTCGCATTGCGTCGCTCTCCTACTTATACTTGATAGTAAGAAAGCCAGCGACGCAATGCGACGCGTCTTGATAACGTGACGCATGGTGTAATCGATGGTGATTGGCTAGCTCTAAAGGGTTAAAGGGTTATAACTCTGAAAACGTGCCATTTAGACCATGTGTTCATTAAACATTTTCGACTTGTTTCGAGGTCCCCTATCAGCACACAAAATATTACGACGAAGTTTTTCACCCTGTATACGTGTTCTGGATATTCTAGTTCTATATAAATGCGTTATAATAATATATTTGATATAAGTGTATAAGCTAACAATAAAATTCAGAATGTTCTTAATATTAATATTAATTTTTCGTTATTTACTATTATTACAAGTTTATTGCAAATAATAAATTGGTATGTCTTATTAGTAAAACTTATCGATATTATTTGTTTGAAGCTGTTTTGCATTGGTTTTTTCTTTATTTCTTTTTTATTAGAATTGATTGAATTAGTCTGAAAAAATGATTTACGATGCAAATGAACCCAATTCTGCCAAATTAAGCTTCGATTAAATGGAAATTTAATTTTAATGATAAGAAATAACTCTTGCTAAGCATAATGCTCTCTTTGAATTAATAATCAAATGAAATAATTTAAATAGTGGCCATGCTGAAATTTATTCTGATTATAAATTCAGAGATTGTGCTGATCTTAAATCTGAGTAATTAGGGGAAGGAGGGGGAATGACGATCACTTAAGGGAAAATGGTTATAAATCAAAGGAATTGTATTGTATGAACATAAAACTACACATGTGATATTAAGATCTTTAATACAAAATAAATACACCTTAATCGTATTAGGAAATAAGTTAGTAACAAGAATGTAAACCCTAAACTGGAAAAGTGATATTGACCGGAATTTCACAACCAAGGTGGGAAATTCCGATCAGGTAGTGGGGTAATAGCGGTCATAACTGCTTTCATCTACTTTACTTATGAAGATCACATGCATAATCAGTTGCTGTTTCTCATCCGCTGCAGAAAGAATGGGCCCATCTTCCACAACGAACACATCGATACCACAGTTCACCACCTTTTCCTGTTTCACCGCAAACTAAACAAACATTCACATCAAAATCTGAAAGGTCGAATGAATCTTCATTATCATATGCAATAACATCAGAATCTTCACTTTCTGACGTTTCGAATGAGATATTCCTGCGTGAGGCCACTTCCCTTGTAGGAAAGCTTAATTTACTTTGTTTAGACTTTGTTTTTAGGCCTACACCTTTCCTCTGAAGGGGTAATGGTGATCAAACAGACAAGCTGATTGGTATTCCCCCACTGTCGTCCATTTTTATATTTCATCCCGGCATGCAAAATTTGGTCCCAATCATATCGTACGAACTAAGCCTTTTATAAAGCAGACAATCTCTTCCTTTCTATGATATAATTAATCAATTCATTAATAGATACAAATTATAACATACCGTTAGTTGAACATACACAGAAAAATAGAATAAAACTTCGTTGAAAGATAAAACCCGAGCAGCACAAAATCACCTAACTCGAGCAGATCAACCATAGCTTTTATGAGGTTTGTACTTCTCCTCACAGTGGGCAGCACGTTTCGCAACTTTTACAAAGAAGCAGTAACTGAAAACTCACATGATCGGCATTCCCCGCTGATCGTCATTCCCCTCCTTCCCCTATATATGTTTTAATGGTTAAAAATACGTTTTCGCTTAATCTAAAGGTTAATTCGAAATAATTAGTTTCATTTGAGTTGAAAATATCTTGAGATATGATTTACAAAATTATAACGATTCACTTTTTCCAAAACGAAAAAATCGAATCAGATATAAATTAAATAAACATTTATAAATCGAAATATCGTCATAATCTAAGAAAGATAAAATTCATACGATGAATTAAAAACTGTTATGAGAAAATTGTTAAATTTGTCAATTGTTTATGAGGAAACATATTTTATTTTGGGGAACAAGAAACCAGTAACAAAAGCTTCAAATACGTTTCATCTATCATCCATGAAGATGTACATAATTATGTCAATGTTTTAATTAAAATTTTGGTTGTTTTAATAACTGGTATGTAGAAATTTGTTTAAATATTATTCTTTTTACACTTTATTTCTTTTGATTTTCTTCACAGGATACAAAATATGATAATATAATATAATAATTTATCACAGATCTTGAATTATTTCCATTAAAAACCAAAAAGAATTCGTGGAAAGCATTCCGGTTTAATTGAATCTTTACTGCGTGTTTTACGCCGCTTTCTGAGTATAAGTTACTAATCAGCAGCATTCTAATTCCCACTACGTGTTGCCCACATGCCACACTTTTGGAGAATAGGCTATCAAATAAAGAATACGGTTTATCAAGCCAACCCAAACCCATCCTGAAAAACTTTGAGAATATGAAACACGAAATTGAATCTACAAGTATATTCTCCAACGTGAAAACCAGTATGGTAAACGCAATCACAAAGTTAAGGGGAGGATCATTAACTTTGGGGCCCTGAACTAACACTGTTTTGCGGTCTATCCAATTAATCCAAATTAATGCAACGGTGAGAGCCGCACTAAACTAACACGTTTTAGAGGAGCTAGACTTGCACTCCCATTCCGACATCGCCACATTATTTGTATAATTGACAAATAACTAAGTATATTTTGATTTTACCAACTACTTATACAGCCGTATTAACTATTCACTGTCATTTAAAACATTGATATTTGATATTTTATTCGAATCCAATAGGGTTGCAAGCCAACGATTTAAACTTTATCTAGGTACGAAAAAATTTTGTATAATTTATTTTTTCTTAAATTTTTAATTTAAATTGTTTTTATTTTTATTTTATTTTGACCGCGAAGGAGGTCCTTTGATTCAACGGGACCCTGGGTTGCAGCCCATAAAGACTATGCCTAAATCTGCTCCTGCACCGAGTATATGACTGGTATCTGCTATACTTCCACCCTGAAGGAACGAGTTCATTTCCGGACCTCACACCTCCAGATTTTTCAGAAGGGGTCGAATAATCTTTTTACTCTTGAACTTCGTAAGCTTCAAATAAAACACATTCCTTATCATAATTTACAACTTAGGGTTGGTCATTTGAACTCTAACTTTTACCTGATATCCAACCTATCACTAGTATGGGACGATTTGAGGGGCATAGAATGACTTGCGGTTTAGTATCAGACAGAATGAAAAGCCGTCTAAAAACCTCAATAGTAGGTATTATAGAATAAATTAAGGTTTGATGTAATCATCGTTATTGTGACGAATACATAGTGAAACTCGAAATATGACTCAAAGAGAAATTATAAACTGAAAGAAATGATCCCCTGGACATTCGTTAGAAAGGTGAAAAAATAACAACAATGTGCTTTCTAATCAACTTTTATCAATTTCACGAATGCTGCTAACATGTTAAATGTAAACTAGCATCAAACTTAAATCATAATAGGATTAAATATCAAATTATTTTATTATAAATGTAATTCTTTATAATGAAAATCCGTTATAAAGACCTAGATGATAAATTCAAAATTATTTTAACTTCCTATCAATTATTTATATATAAGGAAATTTAATATTTTAAATTTTATATCAATGTATTAATACAATTAAATTCTGTATAAAATTTAATTAAATTTTTATTATTATAATAGTTTAAAAAAGGAATCACGGAATGCTGTGAAAATAATGTTGGAAAATCCAAGAATGATGAAGTAAGTATATTTCGTTGATTTAACACTAGATATAGTGAAAAGCATGAAAATTTCAGCAACAAAATATTTTATTAAATCAGTATGATCATTAACAATTATTATATTTCATTCTTATAAATCTAAGTAAAATAGATAAAATGAAAATTTTTAAAAACATATAATAAATATATTTATATATTTTTTTTTTTTTAAATTTTATTTTTTATAAATATATAATTATATTTATTTATATATATATATATTTATAATACTATATATATATATATATGTTACCGGCAAAGTATGAAATGCAAGCATTCTATAGAATGCCTAGGCAATATATAGAATGCCTGGCGTTTATAGGTAAAGTATGAAACGATTAATATTACATATACATTGCCTAGGCATTATATGGAATGACAAATGCTATTTAGGCAAAGTATAAAATACTCCCCCCCAGTGCCGGATCTAAGCCTATTGGACCGATTGCACCAATCTGGCCCTCCGTTGAGGCAAAATGAAATCATGAAAAGACTAATAAACGAAAAATAATCGTTTATATTTACTATTATAGCTGGACTTTTATACTCCAGCCTTCGAATATCTAATTTTTGTAGATCCGCAAAAAGAAAAAAATTTTTTTAGAAAAACTGAATGTAAATGAGTCGATTTTATTTTATCTCTTGAAACATGTGGGCAAAAGTTTCTTTTTAAATTAATTGACATTACTTTTGCAGAATCCAATATATTCTGAAAATATTTTCTGAGTATTTAACTAAATTATCGGCGGGTGAATCTTTTTTTTTTTTTAAATTAGAATTTAACACACTTATATACATGAATATTGCCAGGAAATAGCGAAAAATGTTTCATAGTTTAAACGAATAATAGAAGTTATTAGTTGAGTTGATCTTGGATTTATGACTGCGGTAGATGAAACTCGCTTTTTTAACGTAAATATAAGACTGGAAGAATCTTAACCATAGGAAATGAGTAATATACTATAAATGGAATTTGAAGAATAACAAGTACGTATTTTTTAAATGATATGTATTCAAAAGCAAATCATTAATTCTGTTCTTACTAGAAATGATATCGGAAGTTCTTCTGTTATTATTGGTAATTGATGAAGTTATAGCCCATCGAAATAGTTAGTTTAAAAACATTTTAAGGTAAATCATTCAAAAAACTTCATAGATAAAATCAACTAATAACCTTCTATGATTCATTTAAACTGTGAATTTATTTCGATATTTTCTGGCAACATTTATATATAGTAAGCATGCTTAATTCTAATTAAGAAAAATTTACCCGACGTTAATTTATTTGAGTACTCAGAAAATATTTTCAGAATATTAAATAAGAATACATTGAATTCTGCAAAAGTAATGTTAATTAATTTAAATAGGAAATTTTTCCCACATGTTCGAAGAGATAAAATAAAATCATTCATTTACATTCAGTTTTTCTAAACAAATTTTTTTCTTTTTGCGGATCTACAAAAATTAGATGTTCGAAGGCTGGGGTATAAAAGCCCAGCCATAAAAGTAAATCTAAACAATTATTCTTCGTTTATTAGCGTTTTCATGATTTAATTTTGCCTTAAAGCGGGGCCAAATTGGTGCAATCGGTCCAATCGGCTTAGATCCGGCACTGGGCGGGAGTATTTTATACTTTGCCTAAATAACATTTATCAGTCTATATAATGCCTAGGCATCATATACAGTGCATAGGCAAAGTATATATAATATTAATCGTTTCAAACTTTGCCTAAAAACGCCAGGCATTCTATATATTGCCTAGGCATTCTATAGAATGCCTGCATTTCATACTTTACCGGTAACATATATATATATATACATGTTACCGGTAAAGTATGAAATGCAGGCATTCTATAGAATGCCTGGCTTTTATAGTTAAAGGGTGACATATTTAATAAAATATTTAAATTATTTAGATATTATATAAATTGCTTATGGATATCAGCCTGTCACAGGCTCTAAGTGGCTGCACAACATATAGAATATCCCATGAGGATATGGCGGCGTAATAAAACTAACCTAAACCTATAGTTATGTTTTAATAAATAATTTATATTTCATCTTTATTAATAATCTCTTTTTTTGCTTTGCTTTTATCTATTGCATATACATTTGTATAGGATTGAAAATTTTTCTGTAATCAATCTGCTTTTCGCTTATAAGTTGAATGGTTGAACGATCTACATTATTGGTTTCTGTATTTCTCTTAGAAATAATATTTTATAATTCATTTCATTGTAATTAGATTAATTAGGCTAATATTTTTGAAAAAAACAATTTATTTAATTAATTTAATTTGGATAAATGACACTACTTTAAAGTCATAGGGATTACCTTTGTCTTATTTATATTATTATTGCTGATTAATATACAGTACTATACTTAAATTATTAGTTATAGCGAGAAATTATGCACAATTTTTTCTGATATATTAGGGAAAAAAATACAATATTACACTGATGCATCCCTACGTTAATCATTTTTATTAGTAGATGCTGTGCTACATCCTTCAGAATTTAATATTCTTTATTAATAATCTCTTTTTTTGCTTTGCTTTTATCTATTGCATATACATTTGTATAGGATTGAAAATTTTTCTGTAATCAATCTGCTTTTCGCTTATAAGTTGAATGGTTGAACGATCTACATTATTGGTTTCTGTATTTCTCTTAGAAATAATATTTTATAATTCATTTCATTGTAATTAGATTAATTAGGCTAATATTTTTGAAAAAAACAATTTATTTAATTAATTTAATTTGGATAAATGACACTACTTTAAAGTCATAGGGATTACCTTTGTCTTATTTATATTATTATTGCTGATTAATATACAGTACTATACTTAAATTATTAGTTATAGCGAGAAATTATGCACAATTTTTTCTGATATATTAGGAAAAAAAAATACAATATTGCACTGATGCATCTCTACGTTAATCATTTTTATTAGTAGATACTGTGCTACATCCTTCAGAATTTATAGTTGATTTACATTATTTAAGTATATTTGGAGGAAACTAAGAGAATGCTATGATTAACAAAACGTCATATTTATATACTGTAGAAAGAGTACAATAATTAAAATCTACAGAAAGGTGCTGAAAACGTATTTTTTTCGTCATTCTCGCCCATTGTATTAGTGCATTAAGCGATTAAGCGACAATTTTTTTATATGACAAAATCAGCTTCATTAAATACTTTACGTTATTAATTGTGATCATATATACAATTTCTATCATATAACTCAAAATTTGAAAAACAAAAAAAGCTAGTTCTTTTACATAGGCAGTGTTTTATTTACAACATATGAAAAAATCAGCTTCATTAAATACTTTACGTTATTAATTGTGATCATATATACAACTTCTATCATATAACTCAAAATTTGAAAAACAAAAAAAGCTAGTTCCTTTACATAGGCAGTGTTTTATTTACTACTAATTCTTTTGGATAAATAGGTGATCGGATAACGAACATTTTTTCGAAAGATTTTTATGTTCGGTTAACGAACACATGTTCGGATAACGAACACTTCATAGAACAAACTGTGAGACCCGCGGACTGACGGAATGACAGGTCAGCCCGATGGCTGCGTGGTAAAGCTGTGGCTTAACATTCTGGAGGATCCGGGGTCCCACTCCTCCAATATTTCAGGACGGATCTGGACCCGGCCCATTGAAACCCAACCTTTCGGTTGACTCCGTCATGGGTGTTGGTCAGCGTGTGATGATGGCGGCTCTATAAGTGGCCGCCTCCAGATAAAAATATTCCACGTGGATATTTCGGCTTAACTAACCTAACGGAATGAGTAAAGCTGTGGCTTAACATTCTGGAGGATCCGGGGTCCCACTCCTCCAATATTTCAGGAGAGATCTGGACCCGTCCCATTGAAACCCATTCTTTCGGTTGACTCCGTCATGGGTGTTGGTCAGCCTGCGATGATGGCGGTTCTATAAGTGGCCGCCTCAGTTAAAAATATTCCACGAGGATATTTCGGCTTAACTAACCTAACGGAATGAGCTTTGCGCGTTCGTGGACTTATAGAAATGACAGGCTTAGGCCTTGCGCGCTCGTGGACTTATGGGTAAGGACGAGAATGACAGGTTTAGACCTTGCGCGTTGGTGGACTTATGGGTAAGGATGGAAGAAAGTAATTTTTCCCGATTAAAATGAACTCGGAGACAACGTAAAACAAATGGATTTATTAAGAAGGTAAAAGAGAGATTTTACAATATTTTGGTGTTAGAATGGCACCCTAAGTTAGAGAGAGATTTTACAATTTTTTGGTCTTAGAATGGCACCCATACCAGATTGGAGAGATTTTACAATTTTTTGGTCTTAGAATGGCACTCATACCAGGTTAATTTTACAATTTTTTGGTCTTGAACTCGGAGACAACGTAAAACAAATCAAATATTTATTAAAGAAGGTAAGAGAGAGATTTTACAAATTTTTTGGTCTTAGAATGGCACCATACCAGGTTAAGGTCAATAGGCTTGGGGATCTCTACCACAGAATGGCACCCATACCAGATTTAGGTCAATAGGCTTGGGGATCTCTATCACTGGCACCCATACCAAGTTAAGGTCAATAAGATTAGAGATCTCTAACACAGAATGCTATTAATCACTTCCGAAAAATCCTGAAGGAGAGAGAAAAGCAAACGATATTGGACAGATTCTTTATTGGAAAATAAACGTACAGTGGATAATTGGTTAACGAACATAATCCATTCCAAGACAATGTTCGTTATCTGAATTGTTCATTAACCGATCATTGCATAATCCGTTCCAAGAAAATGTTCGTTATCCGAATTGTTCGTTAACCTATTATCGATTTACCATAGGTTTTTATGGGAATTTGATTAACTCGTTCCGGAGACCCAAATAATAAATAAAAAATTATATAATTTCTTACTACGTTTATTTATATGTAATAGAAATAAAAAATTATATAATTTCTTACTACATTTATTTATATGTAATAATCATAATAAAAAATTATATAATTTCTTACTACATTTATTTATATGTAATAACGAATAAAAAATTATATAATTTCTTACTACGTTTATTTATATGTAATAACCGTAATATATACATACATAGTCTTGCATTTTCATCTATATGTTTATTTTCTAATATAACATACATAGTCTTGCATTTTAATCTATTATGTTTATTTTCCATATATACATACATAATCTTGCATTTTCATCTATTATGTTTATTTTCCGTTAAAGAATCTATCCAATGTCGATTGCTTTTTTCTCTTCTTCAGGATTTTTCGAAAGTAATTAATAGCATTGTCGTTGTAGAGATCCCCAAGTCTATTGGCCTCAACCTAGTATGGGTGCCATTCTAACACCAAAATTTTGTAAAGTCTCTCTTTCCTTCTTTAATAAATCTTTGATTTGTTTTAAGTTGTCACGAGTTCATTTTAATCGGGAGAAACTATTGTTCTCCCATCCTTATCCATAAATCCAGGAACGTGCAAGATCTAAGCCTGTCATTCCATTAAGTAAGTTAAGCCGCCATACCTCGTGAGATATTTTTATCTGGCAGAGGCCACTTACAGAGGTCATCACAGGCTGGTCAATACCCATGATAGGGTCAACCGGATGATTGAAGGTGAGGTTCAGAGGGCCGAGCCCGGACTCCCTTGAAAAATTGGTGGAGTGAGACCTGGATCCTCCAGGATAGTAAGCCACAGCTTTACCGCCCGGTCATCCGGCCGACCTGTCATTCCGTCAGTCCGCGGTTCCCAAAGTTTGTTCTGTGTTTCCCAAAGTTTGTTTCATCGGTTAACGAACGTTCGTTAACCGATCATAAAATTCTTTCGCAAAAGTGTTCGTTATCCGAACTGTTCGTTAACCGATCACCCACTGTAAATGAAAATGCAAGATTATGTATGTATATATCGGCTGCTCAACCAGTCGATCGCGAGCTACTAGTCGATCTCGATAAGCTTTTTAGTCGATCGCAATTCTCCGACCATCCTGCGATCAACTGGCTTGTTAAACTTCCACTTTACAATATGTAATAAAGGTAGTCTGTGTTCTTGTTGAAACAAGAAAAGTAAGGTTATCCATAAGTTTTTTCGTTTCTTTGTGTCTTTTATCATTATTAAGTAATAGCAGATCAGATCAATCGGTAGAAAATACTAATATATCAAAAACAATAAATGAAGATTATTTTGATGAGTAATTGATCGGATAGCTTCAGTAGAAGCCTACTTTGCTTCATCCTGCAAGATTTGGGTTTAGTTTCAGGGTCCCAACACCTACAGATGTTTTTCAAGAAGGGTCCGGGCCCATTCTATTGACTACCATATTTCCACTTTCCGGTTATCCCATCATGAGTATTGATCCTTAAATACAGCATGTCCTAAATAAAAAAAAAAATTGAAAAAACTCTTATTGTTTTAATTCATTTGTGTAGGTCATCGAAAAAGAATTTCAGGATTTCGATAACTAATATTTCGTTCTCCGTCAGTATGCGGTGATATCCGTAATAGGTTGTAAAAGTTGCCATCGCCAAAAATATCCCTTTTGTGATTCGACAGCGTAATTCAAAACTAACCTAACCAGCATGTGTCGACATTAAATGAATTATTAATCATAGAAATCCCAAAATTCATTTTCAATGACACTATATAAAACTCATTCTAATTTTACTACATTGCTATTTTTATAGAAATAGTAACATAATACATAAGTGATTAAAAATCTAAATGCTTTTCTTTTCTTTCTAAAGTTTGGAAAATGTTGTGAGGTAAGTACAAAATTTAATATTATTAACTACAATTTTTTATGAACTCGTTGCCTTTTCTATTTATTTGAAAATCTTAATATAAATATATATATATATATAAAGGGTATCCCCTTTGATTGCGTATTATGGGAAATTTCATGTAAATTTAGTTTATGCCAATTTTCTGCTCCCTCAGTGCACTAATTTAAATAAAAATGATTGTTTACGAAAATATGTGATATAGCAAAACGGATGAAACCATTTTTGAGTTTGTTTGCTGAACAGATCTTGAGCAAAACCATGGATAAATCGCATTAAAATATGACTCGGCCGAGTGGCCGTCTGCTAAACTTCCATCTGACTCTTATTCTGGATTCCAGGCATTCGAGCCCGGCCCTTCTGAAAGAAGGAGGCCCGGCTCGTCCTTTGAAACGCATTTTTTAGTCTATTGGCGGATCTCATCAGACTTACCTCGATTCCATAGCAAATTCAGAAATGGCTTCCATAATATCCTGTGAAGGATTTGGCAGAATAATTGAATTATTCAACCAACCAATTCAAAATTTTATTGCAGTTATGATGTTGAACAATGCGGCCTTCTACGATAGACTAATGCATAGTTTAAGTATTAAAGGGCATTTATTTGAATATTTGTTATAGTGATTATGTTTAATATTTTCCCTTTAATTAAAAACTTGAAATGATTAGTTCATTAAAATAGGTACATTGAATGCATAAATTTCTTCCGTAATTATTGTTCACTTATTTAGTGCATCAAATAAATCGTTTTTCTTTAAACTGAGATTTTCAAAGATAAAATATTTGTAGAACTTCGAAATATTTTAAGTTTTCTGTTAGGAGTGCATATTAAATATTATGTAATTCTAAAATATATATCCTGTATAAGTAGAGTTATGTAAATAATAACAATAATGTTATTTAATAAATTTTTGTTCCCTAATTATTTCAATTTCAGGAAAAAGGTAAAACTATTTTTAAAGCCCACAATATCGAATTTAATGAAGATGAAGAGAAGGTAACTATTAATGTTATTTATGTTTTTCTGATTCTGAAAAAAAATTTATAAGAAAACATTTATTTTATTTAATCCATTAACATAAAAACTTAATAGCAGGAAAAAATAATATGTTGTTTCTCTAAAGGATGATATTTTATTTCTATTTGACATCACTGAAATACAGACTGGATTGCCTGCCCAATGTTAGAAAGAGATCCAGGCAGCGACGTTAAACTGGACGTATCTTCGACGATATCCAGACGTATCCTATTTATTTTAATAATTATTACCTGATCATAATAATTAATAAAAAGGGTTTAATATCCTAATATCGGTAAGGGTGTAGTATCCCTGTACACGTCATACGTCCACTTCGTTTTTGCTGACCACGAGCCATTAGAGCAGGCAATCCAGTAAAGGTTAGAACACATTTCTGCATAGAATAGCAGAATGCAGAAAATTTTCATTCTGCTTTGGTTCTGTTTTCTGCAAAATATAGCAGGAGACACACACAAATGCAGTTAAGTGAGTTAAGTAGAGTGCATTTCGACGCCATTTTACATCCTTTGCCGATCGATAATCACGGATAACTTTGTGGAAAGTAAACCATAATACTATATTTCTTCCACCCTGGAGAATCCGGTTTAATTCCCGAGTCCCGCACTTCGAAATTTAATTCAAATGGTAGAGGCTATCTTCTTCCACCCTGGAGAATCCGGTTTAATTCCCGAGTCCCGCACTTCGAAATTTAATTCAAATAGCAGTCTCGGAGCCTTCTTTTTCAGGAGGGTTCCGGGCCCGGCCCACTGAATCCCATCCTCCACTTGACGACTAACCCCACCAGGAATGGGAACTGAAATGTTGCCGCGTAGTACCAACACGCTGAGATCCTCCTTAAAACTGCACATTAAAATAACCTGCGATAGTTGTTCCGAATTTTTTCATCATTTAATTCTTTTCACTACAATATTATATTTTCTCGTGGACAGAATTTCTCAAAAACATTACTTAAAGTACTGTAATCAATAAGTAATCCATTTTCACATTTTTCGCTATCAAAAAATAAGACATCACTGGTTATGTCCATCATTATTTATAACTAGCCTTTTCTATTTCAGAGTGTAACAGAAGGATACAGTACATGCAACATGATATCTATCTGTTATGTCTTTTTTAGTTTTTGTTTCTGCCATTTTTTAAACTTAATCTCTATACGATTACCAAAAAAAAGGTTATAAATTCTTAGTTCATTAGCTACACGTACAATACGTCCTGCTTATTATATCAGAACGATATATTTTGTAATTATGATAGGCTCTACCATTTGAATGAAATTCCTATATATTATGATTAGAGGACGCAAATATACAATAATGAGAGAGGATCCTTATATGATCCTCTCTCATTATCCCACTTTTTTACTACTATTTCTGAAAAAATGCAAAATTAGTAGCCATTTTAAATTCTTCTCCTTTTTATTTATTTATTTTGAAGGTTATCCCAAACTTCAATTTTAAAATCATCTTAGTTTTTTATGATTTATTTAATATTTAAATACTTTACAGTATTTAACTGAAAACATCACGATTTTTCATCTCGCTTTATCTTCGAAATTAAAATAATTTACTGAATTATTGATTTTTTAATAAAATTATTTCTCATTGAAAATAGTGCATACGTATAAAGCCCGTGAAATCAGCATCCAGTTAAAAAAAATCGATATTTTCATATTTTTGAGGAACAGGAACATCAAAATATATTAAAATTAAGATTCAAACGTTAGCACATTGTGACCACATTCGACGTCATTACTAATGTGCAAAATTATAATAAACACGTAAGCAGACTATTCTCTTTCTTATAATATGCAAAACTTTGATTATTTATTCCTGCAAGTGTAAATTCAGAATTTTTGCTGGAAGTAGCAATACTGTTCATTAAGATATTATTCTATGAATAAGTCGAAAGATAAGTTATTTACTTAAGCAAAAAAACTCTTTCCTAACTGAGATAAGAGAGTGCCAGTTTAATGCAGAGAAGAATATTGTAGTGAGTCATTATAATGAACATCAAATCTGGTAGCTTCTAATAATAATTAAATTAATTCAGTTACACGAATTTATTATTTATCATTCCGAAAACATCTGCTATCATAAATACAGGATATTTATAATTAAATTTACCATATACTCTGATGTTTGAAGCATATTAAATAATCGATGAAACACAATAAAACTTGGCAATTCGATAAAGGAAAAGTACCACAAAAAGATTGATTTATATTTTAATCACAAAGAAAATATGATTACCAAAATATGCTTTAAAGCTACAGTTCTGTATATGTATACGATATAGGGAAGTCTCTAGAATTAAGACAATTTAACAGATTTACCTAATATCAAGTTATACAAACAAAATTATCTATCGTAGCAGTATTGGTTTTGATGGTTTGCGATAAAATTTGAAAGATTGTTGCTTAAAATCGTTTCAATTAATAATTGTATTTGCTCAAACTAAATAATTCATTTTTTATTATAGAGTTTTTTCCTTCCTCGCATAATAAACAACTTTACTGCTATGTAGATTATTTCTAAAGTATTTAACTCTTAAAGGAGTGTTGTCAGAATTATTAAGAGAAATCTGTGATTTGATGTATTACTTGCCATTCATTTTACTTTTAATCTAAAGAAAATCACATAACCAGAAATTCTGATAAAATTAAATCTTCACAATATCAAACTTATGAAAAATTTTTCTCAATTGGTGAAAATGTGAATTATTTCGTGCCTTTATTTCTTCAATTTCGTGATTTTAACCCATTACACGATTTTCCAAAAGATTTCTGAAAACAAGATGTTTAATTACATATTTATTTCGTGCCTTTATTTCTTCAATTTCGTGATTTTAACCCTCAACAACGCTCCTCACAACTTTGCCATCAAATCTGACTTTGCATCTCAAACATATTTCATAATACAGAAACTTATTCATATGCTATAGGCTCACCTCATTCAGTTCAATCTCACATATACCTTGTAAGCTCCTTATCCCTCTCAAATTAAAGTATTTTAATCTTCTTATATTTATTTACAGCTGCTGCTTTTCATATACCTCAATCAATCACAAAAATAAGGAAGTTTCCATAAACTACCTCACTGTTAGGAGGAGGAATGGTATAGTAAATCTGTATATAAATGACATATGGAGAAGGGAATCATGCAATGACGACATGCTAATGGTTAAATGTTTTACATCTCTGTGAATAAAAAAAAAAAACATTCCATCAAATGCATATAACGAATAAAAATTAATTAAAAAATGTAATTAAAAAAAATAACGCACAAAAACCGACCGCATAAAAACAGGTTTGACTGTATTTAATTGTCTGAACCCCCTCAACCCACTTCCGGCTCAACGCGCCGAGAGGGTGGCAACATACGACTCACCATTTGGGGAGGTTGTGCGATGAAGTGATGTGGGTTGGGGAAAGCAATGGTGAACTACCCTGTAAAAACCTCACCTCGAAATTCTATGGATCAAGACCAAAGTGATGTTGGATGGTGGGTCCCCCGGGCTGAACAACATCGACCATGCTACTGGGGAAGAGCAAAGGATGATCTGAAGTAGCCAAGCCGAGAATGACGCAAGAGGGGCAAACCCACCTGGAGGCCCGATTGCTGATGTGGCCACTGGCAAAAAAGAGCACCTGAACTGCAAGGATTTATTTACTATAGGAACATGGAACGTTAGAGGCCTGCACATAGGGAAATTGGAGATCATCAAGCACGAAATGACAAGGACATGGACTTACTGGGAATAAGCGAGCTCCACTGGACGGGCTCGGGAGACCTCAAGTCAGATGATTACACAGTTCACTTCTCGGGAAACGACCACAATAGAAGACATGGAGTGGCCGTCGTGGCTAACAAAAGATTGGCAAAGTATATAGAGAACGCAAAGTGCATCAGTGACCGGATTATGACTATCTGCCTCAGGGGGAAACCCCTGGGTGTAACCATCATCCAAGTCTACGTCCAACAGCTGATGCAGACAAACAGGACATCGTTGATTTCTACACGGCCATTCAGAATGCACTTGACCAGACCCCCAAAAAGGACATCATTTACATCATGGGCGATTTCAATGCCAAAGTCGGCAACGAAGAGGATGGACAGGTGGTTGGGAGACATGAGTTGGGCGATCGGAACGATGCTGGGGACTGCCTGGTGCAATTCTGCCAGGAGAACAAGCTTAGGATTACCAACATCATCTTCAAGCAACACAAACGCTGCCTGTATACCTGGACTTTGCCCAATGACCAACACCGCAACCAGATTGATTACATCCTATGCCAGCAGAGGTGGAGGGGCTCCATAACAGCAGCCAAGACCCTCCCAGGTGTGGACTGTGGGTCCGATCACCAACTACTCATTGCCAGGATCAAGATTTGGTTGTGCAAAGTCAAGAAGACAATGGTAGCAAAGAAGTTTGACGTCAGCAGAATCCCAACCCAGTACACGATTGAGGTGAGGAACAGGTTCGAAGCGCTCAGCTTAGATGGTGGACAGACCGAAGAATTGTGGGCAATGATCAAAGGGACTATCATAGAGACTGCTCTGGAATATGTCCCCTACAAGATGCCAACCAAGAGAGCAGTTTGGCTAACTGAGAAGACCCTGCAAATCACGAAGAAGCGACGTGAAGCCATGGCCAAAGGCGAGATTGACAAGGCCAGGCGATTGCATGCAGACTTCCAACGTGAGGCAAGGATTGACAAGAACAACGCTTTTTCTTTTTAGGTAAAGCATTTATGATATCTCTTGGATTAATTACTGTTCTAAAGAACTTACTATAAGACATCTCAAACCTACAACAAGAATTAACTGTATATTTCTGTACTAAATAATCTGATAAAGAATCAATTAGATCATGAGAAACTGAATGTCTCATATTATTATCTGTTTTCCTAAATATATTTATGTAATTCCAGAATTTTTGAGGGCAATATGAAAAATGGTTGGCCATATAATTCAAAGATGATATTCTATCAGCATTAAGACTTTCAAAATATCTTCTTTTCAACATTATATAAAAACAAAGAAGTATAGCTTTCCTGAGATTTCCAATTATTATAGTCAAATAATAATATATAGCGGTGATATGTATGATAGATAGTACTTTTTCTAAGTATAATTAATCTCTTTTTAACGACAGAAATTATTCACCAAGTCTCTCAGTGCATATTCGGCACACAGGAAAAAATAAAGAGAATTTGTTTATATTAGAGTATCCTGGAATAAAATTTATGGCTCGTTACGTGGATGATATTTTATGTATAATTGATTTAAATATAGTTAAAATAGTAGGATTACTAGATTATATAAATTCTTATAACGAAAATATTAAATTTACAATAGAAGATAGTGTAAATGATCAAATTAATTTTTTAGATATAACTATAATAAAATATGATAATACAATAAAATTTAAAAGATAGCCATTTTTGTGATATTTACAGAAAGAATATACAAAATAATGCAATGGAGTACAAAAGGAGTACAAAACTCCCTAAAGGAGTACGTTTGGTCAATTTAGTATATAGAATCCCAAATCATTGAAAGCATTATCCAAGTTGATTTTATTTTATTTTTTTTAATAAGACATTCTGGACTTATATTTCAGCTTTATTTTAATCATATAATGGAATACAGTATTCTACACCTATAAAACTACTATAAAGACAGTAAAAGCAACTGTCTTTCGACAAATCTCAACTCCACACAACACGTGCTTATTTTTCACATTTCATTTGCTCATAGGCTTTACATCATGAATTAACTTAATGTATTGTCTAATTAAACTGAATAATTCTATAGCACACATTGCAGTTTAAAACATAACACTCTTTTAATCAATCTTCATACAATTCAAACGTTTTCGGCGTACAAACGCCATCATCAGGCATTTAACATTTCACTAAAATAGATTCATGAAAACATTCGAACATCGCTATGGAACAGTGATTCTTTAGAATAATTAGGTTTGTGTTACTGTCTGTTAAATGGCACATGTACCCCAATATGTTGCATAAATAAACATGTTTAAAGGTTTTGTAATAAGTGCGTTATTTTTAATTAAAAACCATCAGATCTTTTTGCCGGACCCTGTATCTATGTTTAATGCTATAATAAAAATAAATATAAAAATAAAGGGAATTATTTTTGTATATAGTGGAATACATATTGCAAAATTTGAAATTTTAATTTGATTCTAATTTTGATTGCAAAATATCTACAATGTAATAAAGAAACAAATTTGGGGGAGACAATTTCCAGTATACCATCTAAGATACATCATTAATATTTATTATTGTATTTTATATATTTCACAAACTTATAACCTAACAAATCTCAAGTCCACACAACATGTGTTTATTTCTTACATTTCATTGGTTCATAGGCTTTACGTCATAAATTGTTAAAACTTCATACTGTAAGTGTATATAATAATTAATTATAAAAAAACTAAGAATTTTCACAAGTTAAATAAGTTATTTAACCATTGGAAAACTTTGGGCTATTCTATGCAGATAAAAAAAAAGTCCCAGATGTTAACTAAACAATACATTAATTAAGACAATTCATGATGAAAAGCCTGTGAACCAATGAAATGTGAAAAATGAACACATGTTATGTGGACTTGAGATTTGTTTGAAAGAAAACTGCTTTTACTTGTGGAGTACTGCATTCTGTTATTTGATTAAAATAAAACTGAATAGTTTAAATCCAAAATATCTTATTAGGAAAAGTAAAATCCACTTGGATAATGCTTTTAATGATTTGACATTCTATATACATTTTACTTGAAGTTTAACGAAGGATACATACTGTTTGTATTTAACCCTTTCGACTGACTGATAAAGATGATCATCAAAGTTCTATATTTGATTTATTATTATTCAATGTTGAAAAATAAACAAATGCAATATAATTAATAGGATGTTTTACATACAAAACAATAAAAAATTTTAATATTTGAGAATTCTAGCAAGTTTCAGAACAGATATATCATCGTAAGTGAAAAAATTACGTAACTTTGTAAAGGTAGGTCGTAGCTTATTTAAATTGATTGCATTCGATTCGGAATGATAAGATACGTCTAAAATCGTTTAAAATATCCGATTATCTATAAAAGTTTTGCAGAAAATCGTAAAAAAATGTGATTTCGAGCCTCATAACTTGAGAACGGGGCTTTTGCCCTTCATGGGATCACTAAGGAGCCTTTAATTAGGGGATAAGATAAAGGGGGGTTCGAAATTCCCCTGGGATTTTTAATACTGTCGGTACCCCAACGAGATTTGCAAGATGCATGTTGATTCACTTGTTAACGCAGGTAATTTTCGAAAACAATGTGTGCTAAAGAATTATTCAGTTTATTTGAAATTTAAGCAGTGAAATAACGTAAAGTGAGTATTGTCTAGTTAACATCCAGGATCTTTTCTTTATCTGAAAAGAATAACCCAAAGTTTTTGGATGTTTACTTTCACAGGTTAAATAAATTATTTTAGTTTTTTTATTAAGACTTCATACTATGTAGAATAATTAATCTACATAGTATGAAGTCTTAACAATTCACAATGAGTTTGTGAACCAATGAAATGTGAAATGTAATACGTTTGTGTGGACTTCAGATTTATTTTAAAGAAAATTGCTTTTATTATAGAGTACAGTTTTCTATTATATATTTCAGCTTATTTTAATAAAATAAGTCCAGAATATCTTTTTAGGAAAAATAAAATCAACTTGGGTAATGCTTTCAAGATTTGGGATTCTTTATACATTTTATTTGAGTTTAACTAAGGATATATACTGTTCGTATTTAACTCTTTTGGCTGATTGACAAAGATGATCTTCAAAGTTCTATATTTGATTTATTTTATTCAGTGTGGAAAAGTGAACGAATGTGATATAATTAATGTGATGTTTTACATACAAACAATGAAAAATTTAAATATTTGGGATTCTACCAAGCTTCGGAACTAATATATTGTCTTAAGTGAAAAAAAAAACCTTTACGAAGTTACGTAATTTAAGTCGTAGCTTATTTAAATTGATTGCATTCAATTCGGAATGATAAGATATGTCTAAAATCTTTTAAAATATCTTTATTTAAATTGATTGCATTCGATTCGGAATAATAAGATACGTCTAAAGTCGTTTAAAATATCCAATTATCTATAAAAGTTTTGCAGAAAATCATAAAGAAACGTGGTAAAATATCCGATTATCTATAAAAGTTTTGCAGAAAATCGTAAAAAAATGTGATTTCGAGCCTCATAACTTGAGAACGGGGCTTTTGCCCTTCATGGGATCACTAAGGAGCCTTTAATTAGGGGATAAGATAAAGGGGGGTTCGAAATTCCCCTGGGATTTTTAATACTGTCGGTACCCCAACGAGATTTGCAAGATGCATGTTGATTCACTTGTTAACGCAGGTAATTTTCGAAAAGTTTTCTAAATAAATTAGTTTTTAATCTCCTACGTTTGTGTTTCAATTGATTTCAAGAATTTTCGGAAAGTTAGAGGAAGAAGAAAAAAGATTGTTGCCTTTTGCGTTGTTTCGTGCTGATCAAGTGATCACGTATTGGTTGTGGAGAATTTAGTGAACTTCTGAAATATTTTAGCAAATGGTCTAGTAATTGTTTATTGAAATGACGTGTATTTATTTCACTGCCTGAAATGTATGTTTGAACATAAATATGAAGTGATACTTTCGACGTGGTCATTGTGAAAAGCACAACTCGCATACCACGTGGTACTTCCCTAATCCTGTTGTGAAAAACATATTTGTTGGTGAATTTATGCAAGTGTTTTTTCCTTTTTTTGGGGGGAGGAGAGAATGTGTATTTATTTCGCTGCCTGAAATTAATGTTTGAATGTAAATATGACGTGATACTTTCCACATGGTCGTTGTGAAAAGGACAACTTGCATACCACGTGGTATTTCCCCAATCCTGTTGTGAAAAACGTATTTGCTGGTGAATTTATGCAAGTGTTTTTTCTTTTTTTTGGAGGGGAGGAGAGAGTGTTGGCAATCAAAATTTTTTTTTGGCTACTAGATTTTTGAAATTATTTCAAGCACTGATTATAATATTTTTTATGGTAATTAATATAAGATGTTAAAAATGCTCAATAACAGATGATTACAATAAAACCTGTCTAAGCTGGACACTGTACATGTGGGAAACTTGCTCAACATGGAAAATATTTTTATTCCCAAACAACCTCCGTAGAAGTATCAAAGAAAATATCTGTATAATGCAGAAGCTGTCTAACGTGGAAATGGAAAGCATTTTAAAATTTCACTGAATAAAAAAACACTTGTGTAAGATGGAAAAATAATAATTTTTTCTACGTATTGGTTGTGGAGAATTTAGTGAACTTCTGAAATATTTTAGCGAATGGTCTAGTAATTGTTTATTGAAATGACGTGTATTTATTTCGCTGCCTGAAATGTATGTTTGAACATAAATATTCAAGAATTTTCGGAGAGATAGAGGAAGAAGAAAAAAGATTGTTTGCCGTTTGCGTTGTTTCGTGCTGATCACGTGTTGGTTGTGGATTTATTATTATTCAGTGTGGAAAAATGAATGAATGTAATATAATTAATAGGATGTTTTACAAAAAAACAATAAAAAATTTAAATATTTGAAAATTCTACCAAGTTTCAGAACAGATATATCGTCATAAGTGAAAAAAATTACGTAACTTCGTAAAATTAAGTCGTAGCTTATTTAAATTGATTGCATTCAATTCGGAATGATAAGATATGTCTAAAATCTTTTAAAATATCTCGTAGCTTATTTAAATTGATTGCATTCGATTCGGAATGATAAGATACACCTAAAATCGCTTAAAATATCCAATTATCTCTAAAATTTTAAGATTTTTGCAAAAAAAAAAAAACAACATAATTTCAAGTCCCAACTTTGGAGCTCCATAACTTGAGGCTGGAGGTTTTGCCCCACATAAGACCTTCACCATTGAGCTCAGGAGTGTTTAATATGGGATAAGGTGAAGAGGGATCGAAATTCCACTGGGATTTTTACTCCTGTTGTACCAATTCTTTTCATAAATAGTTAATTTTTACAGAATGTCTCTTCTTTATACTGTAATTTAAGCAAGGATCTGTAAGAATCGAACTGACCTACCAGCGGAGATTGCGCAAGAGGAAGCGCGGCGCCTTCTGCCAGGAGGGAAAATTTTTACTACTCTTTCTCGGTTTTTCTTCCCCTTATTAGGGGTTTTCTCTCATTTCTGTTTTCTACACTACTATCTTCTGTTGTCTTCTTCCTTTTTCCCCACCATAGGAAGCAAATTTCGTCATCTGAAAAATTCTTTGTCTTCCACGGGACTTGATGTCGGGTCCTTTGGCTCCGTAGTCTACTTCCATACGGACTATGCCATGCATTCGTTCTGCTAGAAACTGTTCGGAAGTCTTATTTGGTTCGTCGACGCACCTGCTTCCACAGCGCATGCGCATTTCTTGACTACGTTGGTGATTGTCTATTGCGCATGATGAGCGACTTTGTCTCGTTTCTAGTGATGCCAGCCGCATTTGTCTGCCACGTGTTGCGTGTGCCAGCACCGCTTGCCAACACACCGCATCCGCGAAGTCTCGAGTGATAGCTAATTTTTACTATTTAAACGGTGCGTTTACACATGGCACGGCACTAAGCAAAAAAATGCTTGCATAAGTGGGATTTTTTATATTCCAGGCGTCGGAGGTGCCCGAAATATATGTTTCGATCGAATCAGACTGTCCAGGATCCGGAACAAACAAAAAAAAACCTAGGCAAAAAAAGCCTCCTCTCACACAGAGCAGAAACTCCTGCCTTTCGGCGGCCGAAATTCCGTAGAAAAGCCAGTTCAGAGGGTCTGAAGGAACAGTCAGGATCACTGAGCAGCCTTTGGTCACACCCACTATTCCTGAGGGTCCAAAAAATCCCCCTGGCAAAAAAGCTAGCTCACACAGAGAAGAAAGGGAAAATAAAAAGGGAAAGGGAAAATACAGAAAGGGAAAAGTATTTTGGCTCTCAGGCTAGATATCAGCATTTTCGGTCTCAAACAATCCATCAGTTTTGGCACGATCGTTCAGGCAGTGCTGGATGCAGCTTGCAACAGAACGCGCTCTCTGCTGGCAGGTTAGTTCGACTCTTACCCAAAGATCATATATATTTTATGTTTTTATCATTAATCTCTGGAAAAAATATGAATGTTTTAATCTCCAACTTGTTAGTAATATTTTTTATGATGATTATAAAAATATACTATAATAGCATTTGTATGTTGCATTTTTGACCAGCCATGGATTTTAATGTGATAAATTGTATTATTATTAACACCAGAGACTATATATATATGAAAAAACATTCTCAAATCTCAAAAATTCATGTGTGTTGAATGAATCGTTTTGAATTGTCATGAATATAAATATGTAAAGTTGCTGATTTTTGAAAGTTTGAGTCAGGAGTTTATATCTTTACCCTTAACTCAAATAAAATACCCAATAAATTAATATATAATAAGAAATAAGTAGATAAAAAGAGAAGGTTTTGGTTTGATTCTTCACACTACTTCCCTCTTAAAAAAAAAAAAGTGTTAATATTCATCACTTAATTTCAATTAAATAAATCTAAGAATGAGCATAGTTCAACTAGATGCCATAATAACTAACAATTAATGGAGGTATTTTTAATAAATTTTCATTCTATCCAAAAGATTGCTCAATTAAAATGATCAAGAATACAGGGTAAACAGTTTTGTATATCTACTACATTTCAAGAACTGTAAAAAGTTTTCATCAATATTTTTTAATGGTTAATACTTGTTAGTGTCCTTTTACAGTATTTGAGCAAGTTCAATTTACTGACCTTACATTGTATTGGTCAACACAATTGGATTTACAATCAACTAGTGTTAAAAAAGAAAAATACAGTGGGGCAATCAAAATTTTTTTTGGCTACTAGATTTTTGAAATTATTTCAAGCACTGGTTATAATGAATAACATAGATAATTAATAAACCAAATAATAAAACTCAAAGCCCTTTAGCAGTCAAAAAACTTTAATCAGAAACGTTTTCAACACACTTGGTGCCTTCCTCAGCTGCTGCTACAAGACACACCCTGTTACACAAGAACAGGAAACTAACTACACAAAATAAACAAACATAACAAAATTTAAAGGTCAGAACCACATCTGGAAGTGCTCTCTTTAGCACCATTTGCCTGCAAAGCCATATATTTTGTTAGGCATCAGATCTTCTAAGAATACATTGAGTAGATTACGAAAACAAAAACTACTAATATAATGTTAAACTACTAAATATGTTATGCAAGTTTTTAAAAATTATGTAAAGATGTGGTCCTGCCGTTTAAATTTTGTTATGTTTGTGTATTTTGTGTAGTTGGTCCCCTATTCTTGTAGCAGCAGATTAGGAAGGCGCCAAGTGTGTTGAAAACGTTTCTGATTAAAGTTTTTTGACTGCTAAACAGCTTTGAGTTTTTATTTTTGGTTTGTGTTTTGTGCAGTCTTGTTGGACTTTTGTGATAATTAATAATTCTTCCAATTCTGTGATGTTTATCATAATCAAATTTTAATGCATACTCTTAAGTTTCTAGTAACCCATAAAGCTTTAAAGACATAGGAAGGGTATAATTAATGTGTCAAAGGTATATTAATTGTTATTACATAACCTCTGTTGGTCCAGCAAAATGGCTAATCTGGCAACAATCTGGTACAAAATGTGCCAGAAAACTATGTCAACATACAGTCCTAAACTATCATATACTATAGTTTTCATACAAGTTTTCCCCATTTTTGATATTTCTAATATGCCAAAGTATGGGAAGAAAAAACACCAAGCAAATTTTATTGTAAATCTAGTCCATCTTATAAAGGAAAAAGTGATTTTGATTTTGAAACCATTGGTCAACCTGAACAAGAAATGGAATAATTTTCTGAAGTATCGCACCTTGATGAAATTCGGACATTTATAGGACAGGTTGAAGACATTAATATGCAGGTAAATGCTGAAGAATATGTCAAACATTGATAAAATCTTTTTAATAGAGGCAGATTATCAAACTGAGTGATTTGATCCAGTTAAGAGAAAAAAATTCTATAAATGAAGACGAATGCAGTGAAAAAGGATTAGGAAGAGACTTTCCAGAAACAGAAAAAATAAGAAATTTTGCTAATGCTACAAATAAATTGGCTGTGTTAGAAGAATTTTCTGAACATCTCAGTTGCATGCAAATTATTGAAAAACTTTTGCAAACACATATAATAATGGAAAGAGAAGCGTGTTTAAGTAAACATGCAAAACAAAAAATTCTTGACGAAATGTGGAAAAGAAACTTTTGCAATTTTTGTACTTAATACAAATACTATATATAAGAACTGAATACTGAAGAACTGAAGAGTGAAATTTTAAAATAAAACTTGTATTTCAGTTCTACTTGCTGCATATTTTTCTAATACAACATTATATATCCAGTTTATTTGCTTTTCAAAAATACCTTATGCATTTTATTATATATGCTAATACAATAATTTGGTGCTATATTTTATTTATATATTATCAAAATATGTACTATTGCAATAACAATGTATTGTAAATGCTTTGAATGTCATTTCTTTTTATGCCAGAGTGAAACCTGTATAAGCTAGAAAACTGTCTGAGGAGGAAAATTTTTCTGGTCCCTTGGGATTCCAGCTTAGACAGGTTTTACTGTATTAATTTATTCAGCAATAAAACATATAGTATGAGGATATTTTTCTGTATTTAACAATCATCATATATTTCATGTGTTCACAATAAATTTATGTACTCTGTTAAAATAAAAATATTCCATTATTATTTCTGTTCTCTGTATTATAGGACACTTCGTCTATCTGATACTGTCACAGTTCCATAACTATTGGATAGATCAGGGGTGTCCAACCTTTTGTCTTCCTTAGGCCACATTTGAAGAAAAAAATTCTCTCGGGCTGCACATAAAATATGCTAATTCTAACAATAGTTGTTAAGCAAAAAAAAAAGTTAGTAAATAACGTTCATTCATAAATAATGTATAATATATGATATCCAACCTGACAAATAAGCTAAAATATCTTAGCATAATAATCTGTGATTTCTTTTCATTCAGAAATTTTTTTAATGTACTTTAGTCCTACTTGTTGCATGTTTTTCTAATACAGCATTATATGTCCAGTTTATTGCTTTTCAAAAATACTCTATGCAATTTATTATATAGGCTAATATAGTAATTTGGTGCTATATTTTATTTATATGTTACCAAAATATGAACTATTGCAATACCAATGTATTTATTGTAAATGTATTGAATGTTGTTTTTTTATGCCAGAATGAAACCTGTATAAGCTGGAAAACTAAGATGGAAAATTTTTCTGGTTCCTTGGGATTCCAGCTTAAACAGGTTTTACTGTAATTAATTTTATGCTTTCTTGGAAATATTTGTATCAAATTCTTTCGTGGAAATTTGGTAAGTTTAGTTAAAAATTACTAATTTTATTATATTGTTAATGAACACATTTATAACAATTAGTATTAAATGGTTAAATATTTTTGCTTTGTTTTAAACTATTATTAGTGAAAATTCTCGTGATTTATTTAAATTATTGTTTAAATTAATTCATTATTACTGTTATTGTTTGTAAATAATTATTGTTTACAAAAATGAGTTGTTTTTACTGATTGTTGTTTCGATTGTTTTGTTAATACATAATGAAAACTTTATCGATCTATTTGGATAAACATACACAGCACATTTCTTGGTTTTAATGCTAAATAAAATGAACTGTAAAAGTGGAGAAAACGTAAAAATGGATGATATCTCGATCCAAATATATTCTCATTACCATATTTATAATTTTGTAGATATAAAACACTTCTTAACCTATTTTCCCAAACAATTTCTCTGCATATTTATTTTTCCTCATTAATAACTTATGATCTACATTAATTATTATGTTTTTATGCAATTGGATAGTGATATACTGACATTAGATAATTTCGATGCCGTACGAATTAACCGTTTAACCTCAATAACGGATATATATCCTGAATTATTTACTGCATTTAATCACGGCAGAGGGAAAGTACGGATCCGTTTAACCTCAATAACGGATATATATCCTGAATTATTTACTGCATTTAATCACGGCAGGGGGAAAGTACGGATTGCAAAAAAAATAAAAATAAAAATTCTGATATTAAAGAATTTTTTAAAAAATTTAAAAAAAATTAGAATTTTCCTAAATTGCTAGGTCCTTCCTTATGAACACATAAAATTTTAAATGCATCAAAAATAGCCGAGGGAAACAAAAATGGGTACTTGTCTTTTATAGCAGTCTTGGCGAGCCTACCTTGATCGCGTCCAGTCGCGTCGCGGCCGAAATAGTTTTAGAGTGAACCTTTAACATAACGGAATTGTCGATTCGTATTTTATACATCAGTAGGTGGGCAGCGAATCTTCAATTCTCTAATGTATAGTTTTTTTGGAATGAATCTTTAACACAACAGAATTGCTGATTCGCAATTTTAAATATCAGTCGGTAGGAAGGCAAATCTTCAATTTCAATACTTTAATTTCACATTTTAGAAAAAAATCAAAAGAAAAATTATATTTTAGAGAATTAAATTCGCCGCCCATCGACTGATATATAAAATATGAATCGACAATTCCGTTATGTTAAGGGTTCACTCAAAACTATCTCGGCCGCGACGCGATTGGACGCGATCAAGGTAAGCTCGCCAAGGCCGCTATACCCAAAATTTAGTGGGGAACCCGTGAATTGAAACTCCGCACTTGCCTCTGCTAAAAATCTTTTCTTTTGATAATCGTTTCTAAAAATAGTTTATCGTTTCGCGTCGCTGTAGTCGTCAGTTTCGCGTCGCTTTGCCGCGTGTATAAAAATAAACAATTAAAATTTTTAATGATATTTGAAAAGAAAAACTTTTGATAAATTTCTTCATTCTTAGATACTTCAATAAATTCTTCATCTAATTTTATATTTTTATTTAAGCCGTTTATTAAGTTTTAAATAATGATAAAGCTGTTCCGGCGCGCAGCTATCTTCTTATTTTATATATACAGTACTAAAAAATTTTTAAAATAATTTCTTAAAAAAACAGATTGAAATGGTTTAACAAATAATAATAATACAATTACGAAATAAATATTACAAGATAAAATAATACACAATACTTGAAGAAATGAGTAATATTCTGTAGCCGGAAATGACGTACGCGCACGTCACAAATTCTGACCCCGGTATCGCAATATATAGTGATTACTAAACTTTCAACCTTTCTCTTTTTGTTATCACTAATCGTTAAGACAGAGAGAATTTTTGATTCTATTTATCGTCATAATTTGCATATTATACATTCGATTAAAAAAATTTTATAAAAAAATAAATATCTTTCCTCGGACAGAAAATGCTACAATAGAAACAAGTAAATATATCAGAGAATATAAAAAAATTAGCATGTGAAGTAAAATTTTATACTATATGCGATTTAGAATCCTTCGAAGTTGAAGAATTGTATTTCACGCTCCCGCAACCAGGTTTTATTTCCCTTGTTCGCATCCCTCCCCGCTCGCACACCACCTCCAAATGACCTTGGACCACCCCCCAGTAATAAGATTACGTAGTGTGTTTACATATAAAACTGGAGACGTGTTTATTTTGACTTTGGAAAAATATTTACGACTGAATGAAATATGATACTCTGTTTATTTACATAATTTTGATAAGAGGTATCATGTTACTTAAAAATTCATTAAAAATCAATAAATTTTAATTAAAAAAAAATTTTTTGCGTTAGAAATTAGACACTGCCGAAAAATAAGGTTTCATACATTCGGAAGATTTATTTCAACAAAATAGTGAAAACTTCGCATAATTAACAGTTTATTACTCCCTATTTTCCCACTTACGATTCGGAGTCATGTTACCACTTGCGGGTTTTAAATATCTTGGAAGATATCAGTAAATATCAGTTGCCTACAATTAGTGAAAGTTGAAACTTCAAATATTTCTCTCTGATAACTTATGAATTACTTCATTGAATTTCATAAAATTCAGTCGGAGACTTAATAGTTTGGTACTCGATGTAATAGTTTCTATCATTGCAGGTTGCGACTAGGAAGTAATTTAGAAGTTTTTCTGGTATTCAAGTTACAGTTTATAACATCAGACACTACTTTGATGACATATATTTTAATCTTTTATCGTTATTCATTCTAAATAAAGGACAAATTCGGAAAATAAACGATTAAATTCTTTCCAGAATTACATATTTTCTAATTTGAATTTTCTGGAGCGCGTAAATTTATATTTGATTAATTTAAAAAATCAAAAATGAAATGAAAAAATGAATTTTAATCTAAATTTTTCGTTTAATACCAAAATTTCTTTTCTCTTCGTTGCATTTTTATTGAATAACGTCCTTATTTATTAATTAATAATTGAAAAATACTCTCTGACTTTTTTATACCCTGTAAAAATTTAAAAATAAAACACAAAACAGATAAGTTCTCCAAATATAACTACAATAAGAGAAAAAGCAAATAATAAGCTTAAGGAAATAGTGTATATTATCAATGATTAATTTTATTTTTAATTTAACGATGTTAAATAACTTGATTTCAGATCTAATATTTAATAAAATAAATAAAAAAAGCATCTATTCTACATTGAAATATAAAATTTTAATTATAATATTATCAATGATTAATTTTATTTTTAATTTAACGATGTTAAATAACTTGATTTCAGATCTTATATTTAATAAAATAAATAAAAAAAGCATCTAATCTACATTGAAATATAAAATTTTAATTATATTTATTATGAGCAATCAAATTGTCTACGTCATTAAATCATATTAATGTAGAAATTAATTTATCAAAAATTAATAAGTTTTAATTTTTAATTATAGTTTTATAGCAAAATTACATACTGATATATTTCTCGAAGTATCAGCACGATATTTATTTTTAATTGAAAATTATAATGAACATATCGGTACAACTTAATTATTGTGATTAATTTTCTGAGAAGAAATTTCCTTTAGCATATACAGGAAATAACATATCGGTACAACTTAATTATTGTGATTAATTTTCTGAGAAGAAATTTCCTTTAGCACAGGAAAATTTTCAAGGTAAGAGAAAGAGGGCGTTCCGATTTATAAATGGCGGCTGGATCCACTACTCTATCTATCTAGAGTCCCTAGAAAGAAGTCATCCAGATATCCGAATGTAAAGCTTTGGGGCCTTACCACCCTGGAGGATCCGGGTTCAAATCCGGGTCCCACACCTCCAGTTTTCAGGAGGGGTCCGGGCCTGGCCGTTGAACTCCATCCTTCAACCATTTGGTTGACTCCATCATGAGTGTTGGCCAGCTTATGATGGGATTCTATAAGTGGCCGCCGCCTGATACAGTATATCCCAAGAGGATATGGCAGGTTAATCTAACTAACCAACCAATCCTAGAGTAGCGCATCCAGCCGCCATTTTATATCCTCCTGCCAATCGATAAGAGTGGCCAACTTTATGGAAAGTAAACCATAATACTGTATTTCTTTTCTAATTTATAAATACAGCAGTTTACTTATCTGGCAAACGAAGATCGTACTTGGAAAAGTTTTCCTTCTAATATTTTTTAAACACTTCCTTTTATCCCTAATTTCTTTTACCCTGCGGCAAAGTAAAGAATCTATGATCCTTTTCTGTTTGATTAGAACAATTTACAGTACTATAACAAGGAATGTTCTTAAAAAAATAATATCTGGCAAACGAAGATCGTACTTGGAAAAGTTTTCCTTCTAATATTTTTTAAACACTTCTTTTTATCTCTAATTTCTTTTACCCTGCGGCAAAGTAAAGAATCTATGATGATTTTTCTGTTTGATTAGAACAATTTACAGTACTATAACAAGGAGTGTTCTTAAAAAAATAACCAGAAAGCCTATGAACGCAACGATAACTCCCTATCTAAGAGGATATAAAATGGCTGATTTGGCGACATATTGTGGTGCAAATGAATGCGTTGCTCTATCTATCTACGTACTCTATTTACGCCAGAGTACGTAGATAGCTATCGTAAATTAAATGTGATAGTAAAGTAATAACTTATGGCATCAATAAACTGTGCATTTTATATGGTGTGTAACGTGTAAAATGTCTCAAATTTCACGTATTTCATCACGTAATTCATCACGTAAATTTCACGACTTCTTAATCGAATCGTGTGGTTTCATTTACATTCAAAAATAATTGACCCAAACTAAGTGTTCAGCTCTGATATCAGTAAAACAATCAAGACAATTTTTTAATTGTAAATGTGATTCTATGAAGGACAAAAGATAATGGGTCATCTGTCCTTCATGTCCTTGGGACAAAGAATGTTTAAGTCATTTGTGCTTTTCAAAAAATACTTTTATAATAGCATGTTTATTTTTTTATTAATTAGCAATGTTTTCTATTTAAACATTACTGTTTTATAAAATAGAAAAAAAATAAAATATTTTTGTTAACAAAAATTCGAACTATTAGATAGAAAAAGCTTTGAAAATAAAGAATTACTCAACTCTATAATAAATTTCATTACTTTTTATTAAAAAAGCACTGTCAAATTTGTTTAGCATCACTTCAACGTTAAAAGTGCTAAATATTTATTTCTTCTTTGGCATTGAAAATAAAGAATTTCCTTGTTTTAAGATGCTAGGCATGAGACAGGAAAATTATTTGCATACACACATTGAATATTTATTTGTTAAGTAACATTACTATGTCGGGATCAGAAGTTAAATTCCATTTATGCTTATAAAACTTTTTATTAATATTTTTATTAATATATGTAATAATTAATTTCATCAAATATTAAATTCTGCATGCTGTATAGATTTTTAAACCTTGACATCGATTCTATGAATAAATAATCGAGAACCGTTTGCTTGCTATAAATGGGATTCTATTAATCGTAAAAGACAACGCAGTACAGGAATCCCTCGATTAGCGCGATTAATAAATCCTCGCAATACACCGCATATATCAAAACCGCACTAATGGAAATAATTATAATGAATTTTGGAAAATATCAAAATTATAAACGTGTATTTTTTCCCTCTCTCAAAACGTATCTACATTGCATTTCATGTACTTTAAATCATTGAGGAATATGTATAGGCATTTAAAAATTTATATTAAGAATCAGGGCCGCCGAGAGAAATTTTCGGGCACATGACAAATCTGTAGTCCGGGTCCCACTTAAAACCGTGCATACCTTTGGGGTAAGATTGCATACATTGCAAAGCCCGGAAAAAAATGGTACCGGTCGATAGGGGAGGTCGAGACACGCAAAATATTTCTTATGAACTAGGGGCCTCGATTAGCGCGATTAATAAATCCTCGCAATACACCGCATATATCAAAACCGCACTAATGGAAATAATTATAATGAATTTTGGAAAATATCAAAATTATAAACGTGTATTTTTTCCCTCTCTCAAAACGTATCTATATTGCATTTCATGTACTTTAAATCATTGAGGAATATGTATAGGCATTTAAAAATTTATATTAAGAATCAGGGCCGCCGAGAGAAATTTTCGGGCATATGACAAATCTGTAGTCCGGGTCCCACTTAAAACCGTGCATACCTTTGGGGTAAGATTGCATACATTGCAAAGCCCGGAAAAAAAATGGTACCTGTCGATAGGAGAGGTCGAGACACGCAAAATATTTCTTATGAACTAGGGACCAAAAATCAAAGTTAATGAGATATACAGAAATTTAGGTGGCATAGAACGGGAACAGGACGCGTTGTGCTGCACACAGTAGCAAGACGAAGCACCGTGTTTAACCGTATGCACCATGGTTTGCGGCCTGTATATCTCGTTAATCTTTGACCTTTTACCCCTAGTTCACTAGGGATATTTTGCGTCTCTCGACCTTCCCCATCAATCGATACCATTTTTTCCAGGGCCCTAAAATAGTTTATTTTGGCACGACTGCTTTGGGTGAGACAGTGCGCTCTGGAAATGGCCTACGAACTGTCGGAGGCTCTTTTCGATGCCGGGCCCCTGACAAAAGTCTCAAATGTCTCCCCCCCTTTCAGTAGCCCTGGTAAGAATTAAAATTTATTTTTCACAAAATAAAAATTATTTTTTACAAAATTGCATAAATTTTGTAAAAATAATTTCACGTCTGTAGTCTTGAAATGGGAAAGAGCTCAAGATGACAGGAAGATATCGGAGGAGTGTTCTTAATATGTAAGCTATCATATTTTTTATGTAGATTCATAATTGCAAAATTATTGATAAAAATTATTTTATATATAGACAAGAAATACAACAGTCTGTAATTGACAACCATCCTTTAACTGAAATTGTTGACATAACTCCTAAAATTGAAGATCTAAAATTAACTGATGATGATTACAGTTATCCAAGGTATAATAATTTTATTGATCTTCTGTTTAATTTTTTAAGACTTGTTTTCAAATTGGAGCTGTGATCATGGTGATCATAATTCTTTTGATTGCTGAGGTTTGAAGTTTAAAGCATGGGCTTTTATATACATTAGCAAATGAAAAAAAGACAATGATTCACTTTACAGTGATGGTCTGAAATGTAACCACCACCTATTAAAGGTTTGCCTGTATATCAGAAAATTTTTCATATTTTCACTTATAATTTTTATATTATGTTTAAATCTATCAATAGTATTTTTGATAGATTTAAACATATATAAATATTTTATATATGTATTTTATAGATCG